>VSMD01089350.1:0-16160 GCA_008750895.1 Mirza zaza
TGGGCTCTGCGTGCTCGGCGCTGTTGCTCCTGCCCTTGGCTCCCAGGATGGTGAGTGGCACACGGGAGGCGCTCAAAAAACATGAATGAATGAATGAATGAATGAATGCACGAATGTCCCGGCCTAATCTCAGGGCCTCCATGAGCCCCCCCTCCTCCCTCCGAGCTCTGCAGAGCCCACAGCGGGCGGCAATCTGCGGCTGCTTCAGGGGCGACCGCCTTCCGTGGCCCCGGAACCGAAGTCGGTTCTGTGTCCAAAGCTTCCCCGGCGACAGGTCTGGGCCTGTTGCCCCAGCTGATTAGCAGACAGAGCAGACTGTGGGGTGACACAGGGCGGATGCCCCGTCCCCACTCGGGGGGCCCTGCCCGGGCTGCAGGGTGGAGGAGTGGGGGGGGAGCTTAGAGCCTGCTCATAAATTACACTTCGCACAGTCTGCGGTCTGGGGCGGTGGCATCGCGCTGGTGGGAGCCAGGGCTGTCCCGAGTCTCCCCGTGGGAAAAGTGGATCGGGATGGGCAGTGAAAGGGGAGGACAGGAGGGGTGGGGACAGAGGGGAGAAGAAGAGGGAAGGGGGAGAGGAAGGAAGGAGACAAAAGGCAGAGAGATAGAGAGAGGGCATGCAACCCAAGGTGAAGACCAGAAGTCCCAGAGAAGCACCAGGGGAGACAGACGGGGGGACGGTAGGACAGCTGAGGCCCCTGGCCAGGCAGGCCAGCCTGCGCGGCCCCCTCTTGCCCTTTGCGTGTACTGTCCCAGTCCTGGGTGCTGAGGAGAGCTTGTTGACAACATCTGTCTCTCGAAGACAAGACCGCTGGCCTCTCTGGTCCTCACTACCAGGGGAGGAGGAGGCTTCTTCCCAACCAAAGCCCAGACTGGGGAAGACGCTTGCCCAAGGCCACACGGCAAACCTGGCAGCAGGTCCAAGGACTCCAGCACAGGAGGCTGGGCCACTACTGCTCTCGGGTCCCCTTGTTGGAGCAGAGGACCTACTAATCCTCGAGGACAGGCATGCGGAGGACACACATTCCCCACCTCCTGTTCCCACTGTGGCTGCACCGTCGTGGCTCTCACCCCTGAGACCCATCACCATCTCCCCACCGGACTGTGACCCTCGTGCGGAATGAACTTTAGCCTCCAGGAGAAAAAAATGTTTAAGCTTTAAGCCACAAGATCGCAGAGGGGCACACTTCCCCGACTGGGGTTCAGCGAACCTGACTTCAGATCCCAGCACAGCTGCAAACTCACTGAGTGCCCTTGGGGTCTCCATGTGGTGTCTCTGGGCCGTGCTTTCCCAGAGGAGAGTGGAGTGATGGTCCCTAAAAGAATCTTCCAATTTTGTAACAATCCTGACGCCTACACACACACACACTTTGGAAGAAAGCACAAGTAGGGTACACCAAGTGAGCACTGGCTTGGGAGTCTGCAGCCTCTCTTGCCCCAGTAGGCACAGGTCACGCCTCACTTTGCGGGCTCTCTGGGGGCCAACAACACTGGTTACAATGTGAGCACGTCTCTCACCACTACTGCACGCCAGCTTCCCTGTACCCCTGTGGGTTAGGCTTTTTGACTACGCCCATTGTACAGATGAGAAAACTGAGGCTTGGACAGATGTGATTTGCTGACAGTGACTCAGCTCAGAAGTGGCAGAGCAGGAGTCAGGTGGGTGGAGCTGGCCCAGCACATCCCTGCTGTACCCACTTCACAGTGCAATGGCTGAACCGACACGGGAAGAAACTTGAGGTGAAGAATAGAGGATAATGGTCACCTCTCCCGAGGAACCACTGGATCACTGGATCATCTCCCTGTATTCGCCTGGGCAACATGGCGAGACCCCATCTCCAAAAAAAGAAAACAAAAAAGAGTTGGCCGGGCGTGGTGGTGCACACCTTCAGTCCCAGATACCAGGGAGGCTGAGGCAGGAGGATCGCTTGAGCCCAGGAGTTCGAGGCTGCAGTGGTCGCACCACTGCACTCCCGCCTGGCCAACAGAGTGAGACCCTGGCTCTGGGCGGGGAGGGGAATAAAACCAGTTTCTGGAGACTCCAGAAAACCCCTTGTCCCCAATCTCTATTGTGTAAAAATATTTATTGTACAGACGGGAAAACTGAGGCCCAGAGGAGGTTACGTAGCTCTGGGCACCCTTTCTGCTTCATCCATGAGACTAGGATTGCCAGAAAAAAATATAGGACAATACTTGGGAAACACTTATAGTAAAGAACTATTTATTGTTTACCTGAAATTCACATTTAACTGGGCATTTTTATCTGTTAAATCTGCACTTCTGTTTGCTCTGTCTGACTGCCTCTCTGAGACCCACCCTCCCCCAGCCCCACCATCCTGTAGGATTAGAATAGGTGGGGATGCCAGGCGCGGTGGCACACACCTGTAATCCCAGCACTTTGGGAGGCTGAGACAGGAGGATCACTTGAGGCCAGGAGTTGGAGGCTGCAGTGAGCTATGATGATGCCACTGCACTCCAGCCTGGGTGACAGAGTGAGACCCTTTCTCTATAATAAATAAATAAATAAAATAAGTGGGGATGACCCAAACCCTTCCTTCCTAACCTGAGCCATCCTCACCTAGAATCCCGGGCCTTGCGATGAACAAACGTTTGAACGAGAACTTAGGAAACAATTATTTTCCACAAAGCATAGAAACCCAGCCACCTCCAGCACACACCCCAGCTCTCTGGGGTCCCAGGGAGGCCTCTGTGTTGGAGCAGCCAACGCCTCTTGGAATCAGTCGAGGACTTGCTGTGTGACCTCGAGAGAGCTCCTTCGCCCTCTGGGCCTCAGTCTCCGCATCTGTGAAATGGGAGCCAGCTCTTCCTTCCCTGCATCCCTGGCCCAGGAGACCACAGCTCCGGAAGCATCTTCACCCCGCTGTCCTGCGCCTCTGGGGACCCCGGCTTGGGGCTCTGCAAAGGCTTCATGTCCCTTGCTCTGGTGGGCAGGTGGGCTCTGAGGGGCACGCAGGTGCCATGCAGTCCCCAGGTGTATGTGTCTCGTGTGCCCAGCTGGTCAGAATCCTCGCTGATGCTGACTAAACACGGTGCATGAGCCAAGCCCCACGTGAGGCGCCCTCCGCCGATGACCTCGCCTCCTCCCCACGGCCATCGCACACCGACAAGCGCCTCCGTCACCCAAAGGCTCTGTGTTTCCCAGGCGCACGGGCTGCCGCCCTCCCCTGCAGGGCAGCAGGCCCCCACGGCCGATGGTCCCGCCTGCCCCATCCACGGCTGCATCCAGGGTGGAGAACGGGGCCCAGCACACAGCAGGCGCTCAGGATCTTGCTGTGGAATAAGTGAATGAACAGCACTGTGAGGCGAGCGCTGCTAGCGTTCCCCTTGTACAGACAAAGAAACAGAGAGGTGGAGTAAGTTGCCCAAGGTCACACAGTGAGTTCAACCCGGGCAGCCTGACTCCAGAGCCTGTCCTGTCACCCACCACCGTATACAGTGGGCCCACAAAGAATAATCAACGAACGCATGAGGGAGTGAATGCATGAGGGAATGAATGCATGAGAGAATGAATGCATGAGGGAATGAATGCATGAGGGAATGAATGAATACATGAGAGAATGAATGCATGAGGGAATGAATGCATGAGGGAATGAATGCATGAGGGAATGAATGCATGAGAGAATGAATGCATGAGGGAATGAATGCATGAGGGAATGAATGCATGAGAGAATGAATGCATGAGGGAATGAATGCATGAAGGAATGAATGAATACATGAGTGAATGAATTCATGAGGGAATGAATGCATAAGCGAATGAATGCATGAGTGAGCCCGTCCGTCTCTCACCCAGGTCCCTCGGGGGCAAGTAACCCCTACAAATCTGGGAGCAGGCAGACAACCTAAGACTTTGACCTGGGCGTCAGCTGCTCCTGGGACCCGTTCAGAGACAGACAGCGATGGACCTGAGACACACAGCGTGTTGGCAGGAGGCCAGACACCCTGTTCCCGGGGCCCCTGGTCCTGCCCCACTCTGAGACCACCGTGGGTTTGGGGCACATCAGAGGCGAAGGTTAAACTCCAGGCCTGCTGCAGACTAGCTGGGTGACCTTAGGTAAGTCACGTCCCTCCCTGCGCCTCTACCTGACTCGGCCACCTGACCCGCAGGGCCGTCCTGAACACGGCAAAGGGAACTGTTGGACCAGCCCACCTGGAAAGCCAGCCTCTGCTCAGCGACACCGCCGTTCCCCTCCGCCCATGAGCGCTAACGGGAGCTGACAAACCCCAGAGCCAACCTGCCAACTCCGCCAGGGCTGAATCGCAGGGAAGTAATTGAGGTTAATTCCTCAGCCTCCCGCACATACCACCCACCTCTCCTCCCAGCAGGCTGGGGAGGATTTATGCGTTAATGGCGGCATTGTCATGGAAAGGGCTTTGAGATCCTCGGAGAGAGAGCCCTGGGGACTAGGAAGTATGAAATGGGAGGCATAATGGCATTAGCACCCAATTACTCCCGGATGATCACTCTGGCTCCCCCCGCAGCTAAAACTAAGAGCTGTCTCCCCCCAGCGACCCTCCGCTCCGCCCTGGAACCACCAGGACAGGGCAGGCAGGTGCTGTGGGCTCAAGCCTGAGCCCTTCCAGCGTGCTGTGTGGCCTTAGGAAGCTCACAGACCCTCTCTGGGTATCTTGCCTCGTCAGCTGTCCTGAGGGTACCTGCTAATCGGCAGGTCAATCGTGAGCACCCAGGCCATGGTAGGCGGCCCTGCCAAGGGTCGTGAGAACCTCACACAGGTGAGGACTCGGAGAGGAAGCCAGAGGTCTCAGCTCCAACCTGGGTTCCGTCCACCCCTCCCTTCACTGCGGCCGGGACACACGGACAAACAGCGGTTGGAATCTTAGCTAGGAAGAGCCTGTGCGCTGCCGACCCTGATGCCTTCCGTGGCAAAGCGCTGAGTCCCGGCCACAGCTGTCTGAAGTAGCTGCTATGACTGTCCCCAATCTCTGGGTGAGGAAACTGAGGCCAGAGGGTGAGTCCTTGTCCTCCTCGGTCCCACAGCTAGGAGGCAGGAGCGCCAGGGATGGAATCCGGAAAGCCTGGCTCCAGACCTTTTCCCGGACACGCTCAGGAGAAGCCTCGGAGACGTCCCGACCTCTTTCCCCAGGTTCCCAGGCTCAGAGCTCCCTCCCGTCGGGGCCTCCTCCCACTGACAACAGAACCGGAGCCGAGCGTCGTGAGCCCGGACCACACCCCGGGCTCCGCGCCGGGCGCCACCCAACTCACAGCCCAGGACACGTGGCGCGTGCACCCCGCCTTCCAGGCGAGGGATTGGGGCCCGTGGGGAAGCGATGCGCCCGAGGTCGCACAGCTACAGCGTGGCCGCTGCTCCGTCAGCAGCACCTCCTGATCCTTTCCCTGATGCCTCCGAGCGCACCTCGCTCTCTCCGTCCACCTCCGCCGGCGTGTGTGCACGAGAGGGCGTCTGTGGCGGCGTCGCCCTGACTGGCCTGTCCTCCTCACCGCCGGGTTCCCAGTGCCTGGAGCAGCGCCGGGCACGCAGCAGGTGCTCACCAATGTCTATAAAGAAGGGTTGGCAGGACGTGTCTTGTAGGCTGAGGAGTCCCCGGCAGGGGCACGGGGTGAGACCCTTACGCTTGGGCAGCCCGAGCTCTGCAGTGGGGGACGGGGCAGGGCCGCTCAGAGAAGAGAACCGGCCGCCCGGCCACCGCGCCATTGCCCCCTAAGACACACGGTCTCCTGGGCCAGACGCGCAGCCCGGCCCGGCTGGCTCCATTGGCACCCCAAGGAAGAACTCAGATCCCTCCTCCTGCCAGGTGCTGGGGTAGGGGGTCTCTGGGGCCCTCCCGGGTCCCCAGGTCCTTGCTGCTGCCCGCCGGGCTGCCCGATGCCCCAAGGCACGCTCGGGCGTCCCACCCGCCCTTCCCATTCGGAGCCACACAGAGCTTCTAGATGTCTCCAAGGCCTCCTTCCTCGGAGGCTGCCGGCCTGCTCTGTCTTTGCCCGGGTCCTCATCTTCCTGCCCCAGCTCCGCTACCCCTCCTCACCCCCACCCCCCACTGCCTTCTCCACCCATCAGAAGTTAATTCCTTGGAAACTTTCCGTGGGAGCAATTTCCACTTCTTATTATGCCCGCTGCGCCGGCCCGGCTCGGTGCTATCTGGCTCCGTACAGCAGGGAAGGCGGCCTGACACTTGCCTGGAATAGCAGAGGTGACGGAGCGGGGGGGCCGGCTCCTGGGATTACGATAAGGGCTCGCGGGCCGCTTGGTATGCCAGCCCCGGCCGCACGCGCTGCCTTCCATATTGGGGTGATAAAGATGATTCTCCATGCCGGTCCCTATCTCCTATCAAGACCAAACATTCAAATGCAGCCCGGCGTCTTAGACTCCACGCCACCCTGCAAGATACCACCTCCTCCAAAGGAAATGGAACCTTACGATTTGAAAGGAGAAAAAAAATTAATTGAAGTAGCCGGGTCATTCCCTCCCTATCGACTCCTGGGTTTAATGGAAAACTGGAGACCGTGTGGAAGCCAGGTGTGCTCGTGGGGTGCAGACAGAAAGAGAAGGGGACCGGGAGGTATTTATTTGGTCGGCTTTGAGAAAGCTCCGCGCGCAGGCCATCGGGAGGTCCCGGACAAGGGCACCCCGTCCCGACCCACTTGCAGGCGCTTTGGCCTCAAAGCTGTAAAATCCCAGCCTCGGAGGAAGACCTTGACCCAAAAGAGAAGTGCCCCGCTGGAAGGGGCAGGGCGGAGGAGGGAGCGTAACTCCACTTCCCATCTTAGTAAAACTGTACCGAAGGAGAAAGAGGCTTCAGGAAGGTTTGGCTTCTTTTATTAGTATTATTGTTATTATTATTTTAGGATTTCGGAATTGTTTCCTGGGTTCGGCGTCTGTCAGCAGAATATTTATTGTACTTTATGGTGCATTAGTAACGAGATTGTCTTCCCTTTGCACAGCCGACTTCAAACCCCCGTCTATCTGGAAGGAGAGGGTATTAAGTAGGAGGATTCATTTTCTGCCAAAGTCAGCAGTTATGGCAGAGATGCCCCAACTCCCGGAACTCCGGCTGCCGTGGCGTCGCCCGTGGGGCCTGGGGGAGGGGGGCAGGCTTTCGGGCTCTGCGCCCCGGCTGGGCCTGGCACCGCTGCCATCCTCGTTCCTCTTGGCTGCTGCCATCACCCCCGTGCACCCCCACTTGGCACCTCCTGACTCTTCAGATGGCCGCGGGGCCCCCGCGCAGTGGGGAGCGGCCCTGCCTGCCTGGGTCTCCCCACCCAGCAGGTACCACACCCGGCGTGGCCCCAGCACCAGCCACAAATCGCAGCCGGGGACAACGTGGCCGGGATGGGGAGGCGGCACCATCCCCCGCTCCTGCTGGAGCAGAGGGACAAAGGCCCGGAACAGCCAGGGCTCCCCAGCCAGCTGCCCTGCCCACGGCAGCTTCTCCTACAGGTTTTACAGGCCTGTCCCAGAGGCCACAAGCTGTTAATTACAAATTGGTTCAGGGAGGGAGAGGCTGGAGTAGGGCCTTCGGCAGCCCAGCCCCAACTGCAGGAATTCCTGCTCTTTCCAGGATGGAACCCTGGGACACGAGAGCCCAGTGCCCGCCTCTCTGGGTGTTCGCTGGCCACCCCTTTCGGAGCCTCGCTTTGCCCCATCTGTCTACCGTGGGTTGCATCAGATCATCCCTGGGGACACCTCTGATCCTGACGGTGATATTAACAAAAACGAACAGAGCTGCCACGTGCATTATCTCACTGAATCCTCCCAACAACACCGTGGGGCGGGTACCGTTATTATCCTCACTGTGCAGATGAGGGCACAGGAGAAGCAGGCGGAGTGGCCCCAGGGGACCCGGAGAAGGCCTTGTCCTGGGGCAGGTAGTGGCAGTGCCTGGCCCGAGTCCCGCCCGACTCTAGAGCCCTCCCTGAGACTCTCGGTACAACTGTCTCTGACGATCCCGTGTGTCGGGGATTATACGCGGATCTCCCAACTTTCCTCATCAACTCAAACTAAATAAAGAAATGTGCCGAGAATCTTAAAAACTTGGGGATAAGTTCCAGGACGCCAGCAGCGCCCTTTCCGTGCCTGTGCGGAGATCGGCTGGCACCTGGGAAAATCCAGGTCTGGGTCTTTATTCCAGGCGGTGGGGAGGGCGTGGGGAAGGTGGCCCGGCCTGGTCAACACAACGAAGGCGGCACCGGCCCACCCTCTTCCCTGCCCGTCCAGGGCCCCCACCCCACCAGGTCCAGCCCTCCCCCTTCCGGACCAGCTCCTAGGGCGGGCGTTCCCGGCCTGGGCACCGCTGGCACGGCGGGCAGGACAACTCCGTGTCGTGGGGCTGTGCCATGAGTTGTAGGTGGTCTAGCAGCATCCTTAGCTTCTACCCACTGGATGCCAGCAGCACTCCCAGCCCCTGGGTGACAACGAACGTTTCCAGGTATCCCCAAATGATATCTGGGGGCAAAATCATCCCCCAGCTGAGAGCCACTGCTCTAGCGGTTAAAAGTCCCCTTCTGCCACTTAGAACCAGGCTACACGGGGTTCATCTGTTGCATTTGGCAACCTACTTAACCTCCCTAAGGTTCAGTCTCCTTGTCTGTAAAATGGGACCATAATGACACCCAGGGACATGCTCTGAGGATTCCGTCAGAGAAAGCCTGTGAGGTGCACACGAGGCCTTAGCCCAGCACGCGGCAATCCGAAGGAAGCCCGTGCTTAACCGGGGGGACGGTCATGGGTTGGGGGCAGCGAGAGTGTCACCAGGAGAAGACGAGCTCCCATGACAGAGGTCACCAGAGATGGGTCTGATGTCTTCTTGGACTGGGCACCACACAGGCTGAAAGCCTGTCTGCAGACTTTGAGACCTTGACTCTGGAGTCCCTGGTAGTCACACGGCCCCATCCTTTATCCAAAGAGCTCAGATCAAGGCTCGCTTCCTCTTATTAGATCATCAGTTCTCTACCAGGGGTTGTATTCACCCACAGAGGACAGTTGGCCATGTCTGCAGACATTTTTGATTGACACAACTGGAAGGAAAATGGGAGGGGGGTGCTACTGGCATCCAATGGGCAGAGGCCAGAGATGCTTTTAAACATCCTACAATTCACAGGACAGCCCCCTACAACAAAAACTTGTCCAACCCAACATATCAATGGTGCCCAGGTTGAGAGATCCTGCATTGGATTGACTCAATCCCACTTTCTTTCCCTTTTTGCCTCGGCCACCAGGAAGCTCAGAGCTAAATTTTATACTCAACTGCCATACCTTCTCTCATCCTCAGTTTCTGATTCAACTTTTTCTCTCCCCAAGTCCCATCTTTAATTATTCTATATATGCTTCTTTTATCCTTCTTTCACTAGGCCTATAGGAGTTTTGGTTTTTGTAAGTCACGCTTTATTGTTTTAGGGAGAAGATATAAACCAAAATCAAAACTAATCCCTGTTGCTTTTCTTAGGTGATTTTTAATGTTTTTTATGGTTTGCAGGGGTGTTTTTTTTTAAGTTATTTCATCTTTTCAACAGCCAAATAAAGCTGGCAGGTGAGGAAACTGAGGCTGAGACAGGTGTTTCTGTAAGCGAATAATAAAGCTGGGACTTGCGCACAAATGAAATGAAATGTCAGAGACTAAACGAATCATGCTGACCTGCTCAGATGGACAGCAGTAAGAATCCTTAATGTGTTCATCTGCGTTAACCAATCATACCCTGCAGCAACATTGTTTAAGCATAGCACCATTTCCTTTTTAAAGATGAGGAAACCCAACATGCCCAGCCAACGTGCATGACTGAGTCAGACATCCTCGTCCGAAAGCCAGCGTGACTAACTCTGTGGCCGACACAGGCTGCCTTACCCAGATGACGGCCGCATCTGAGGCTACCGGCTCACTTTTCAGCAAGGCTCCTCATCGCAGTGCTCCCTCCACCAGGCTGCCCGAGGGACGGCCAAGAAGCCCCAAGTGGCAGGCACAGGGACATCCATACGGCTGACAGAAGGGACAAAGCCACGAAAGGAACAAAGTACTGACTCACGCATTAACGTGGGAGAACCATGAAGACAACCAGGGGTCCTCAAACTTTTTAAACAGGGGGCCAGTGCACTGTCCCTCAGACCATTGGAAAGTGCAGCTCACATTCCACACATGCGCACTGTGGGCCTGGACGAGTCGGCTGCTAAGCAGAACAGGCAGTGGCGGCAAAAACACCCAGCGGGCCGGATAAATGTCCTCGGCGGGCGGCATGTGGCCCACAGGCCGCAGTTTGAGGACTCTTGCATTACGCTGAACGAAAGAAGCCAGACACTAAGGATACGTATGTGACCCCGTTTCTACAAAATATCTCTATAGTAGGCAAGTCTATAGAGACAGAAAGTAAATTGCCCAGGGCTGGGGCAGGACAAGAACAGGGAGGGACCGCTGATGGGTGCGGAGGGGGGGGGGGGGGGGGGGGGGCCTTCACTTTGGGACATGATGACAGCATTCTAGAACTAGACAGTGGTGATGGCTGCACAACATTGTGAATGCACTAAATGCCGCTGAAAAGTCTAGAATGGTTCCAATGGTGTATTTTATGGTATGTGCATTTTACCACAATAAAAAATATAAAATAAGAAGAAAGAAAGGAAAGGAAAGGAAGGGTGGAGCTGGTCACCCTCCCCTGGGCCAGGAGAAAGTGTGAGCTTGTTTCTCTTGCTTTTCATTCTATCTCTTTCATATTGGAGTATTGTTTGCACAACAAACCAGCGACACACACACCAAAAAAAAAAAGAGGAAGAAGAGGAAGAAAGGGGAAAAGAAACGAAAGGTAACCGAGGAGCAGCTGAAGTCTTGCTGACGTGGGGCAGCGGCAACAGGCCAGAGAGGTGCCCTGATGGGTCTGTCAAAGGGTTATTTTGTCTACACAACACGGCACAGCTGGTTCGGAGCGCGGGTTTTTGTTTTCTTTTCCCTCGCCTTGACTGGCTGCTTTAACTTGGTGAATAAGCAATTTGAGAATGACTGGGGAAAAATAATATTTTTACTCAAGCCCAGGTTTCCAAATTGCCCAATTAACAGAAGAGGGGAAAGTCCTGGCTTTGAAGGAGCTGGCCTGAGGCATTCAGAGCCAAAGTGAGTTTTGGGCCCACTCCAAGCGATGGGAAAATGACTCGGGAGGAGGCCCACGGGGCCTCACTGCCCCCCAGGGCCGGGAGAGGTTTGTATTTAACAGGTGCACCGGGGGTTCATCACGGTGTCATTTACGCTGGGGGCCGGGGAAGCACCTATAGAAGTCTCGGCCAGGACCGGCTAATGAAACTGCGCTGTATCCACGCGGTGAACAGTATGGAGCCATTTAATGTGCTGTCTGCAGAAATAAAAGCTAAGGACAGGAGGAAGTATCTCTGCATAAATTTGACTGAAACAGCACTTGAACCCATACTACGATTGCAGATGCAGTTGCAGGGGCCATAGCGGAGGCAAACACGGGCAAATGCAGGGGATATTCCATTCCGGCCAGGCTTTGTTCTTCCGTTCTACATACTTTGCAACGAGCGAGCGATGCTTTTATGATCCAAAAACATTTTCGTTCAAATATTTTCAGGGAATATCAAGGACCAGGCTCCCCTTTGAAATGGCTTCCAGCTTGCAAACGGCCCATACTCTTCTTTGCTCTGCGCCTGTCACTGCAGCGGTGGAGGAGATTTTAGATCACAGGCAGAGAGGCAAGCGGCTGGGCTGCAGGCTGCTCCTGGCCGCCTCGGCCACCGAGAGCCGGAGGGAAACCCAGAGGCGATGGGGAACAGGGTTTCTGGGGACACACGGCCTCCCACCAGGACCTCCTTCTCAGAGAGAACCCAAGGGTCATTTCGGGCAGTTCTCCCCGCGTCTCCAGTCCTGCCTCTGCCCCTTGAATGGCTGCGTGTCCCTGGGCAAGTCACTGGTGCCACTCAGCGGTACAAAGAGGGCGTTGTTCAGGGACATTCAAATAAGCAAGGCCCCGGGCTCCGGTCCTGCCTGGGCTGTCACCCTTCGTTCGGACCACTCCGCCTGGCTACTCCGTTCTCCGGACAATCTTGGGAGGCAGATGCTCCCTACCGAGGAGGAAACAGGCTTCAGAGAGCCCCAGCCTCCCGCCCAAAGTCACACGGCTGGAAAGGGCAGAGCCGGGGTTTCCGCCCGGATCCCGGCCACAGAGCCCGAGCACCTCTGAGGTCCTTGACGATCGCGTCCCCGTCATCCCTCTGACTGCACAGTAGCTTGCAAATCGATGCCGCGTGTGGCTCCGTGAGCATCTGTGAAGAATCTGTAACAATCATTAATAATAATAATAATAAGAAACACTTATTGTGCAGCCCAGTGTCAGCCACTGCCCTGAGCGCTGTCCATACATGACCTCATTTAGCCCTTTCAGCAGTGCGCAAGGGCAGGCGTGACTGTTGTCCCCACTGTGCAGATGAGCAGGTGAACACACTGAGAAGTTAACTGGCTCACCCTGTGTCACCCAGCTAGCGAGTCAGGGGCTCTGACCCCTGATGTGTTTAAGATCATTAGCTCCGTGGCTTGGAGATTATAGCTGGTCTCTCTATAGGACCAGGGCTGTTGGATTCCAGACTGTTCACCCTGCATACTTTCGGCCATCAGGGCCACTGGAAATCTTGATGCCTGGCTGCCGCTGGCAGCCGGGCAGCAGTGCCCTGGCCCAGATCACTGGGACATTGTCGCCCTTTGCCCAGCTGTGGCCAGCGGACACTAGCCCAGGTGATGGGCGGACATCACCCAGCTGTAGGAGACGAGGCGAGGCACTGTTTTCCTTGCAGACCAGGGATGTGGCCCATGGAGAAGGTGGAGGCGTCCACGTCCCAGTCTTGCAGCCAGAGGCAACCGGCTCAGTCACCTCCGGCCCCCCGCCCCCTACATACACTCCTGCCCCAGGTTCAGAGGAACCAGAGCTTGGCACAGGAAGTAGAAGGCTGGGTTCAGGAGGGTCCCTCTCCCATCCCCACCCTTTGGGATTTGCTTTGCACTCAAAGGGAAAATAAAGATTTTTAATTTAAAAGGCTTCTAGTTCAACGCAAGAAAGTGCTGCTTCAGTGTAGCTTTAATGTAACACATGGGTGCCCATGAGTAGATGAAAAGATGTTTGACTTCCCAATAAGTATGTTTGAATGGCCCACATTTTGCACTTCACAGCAATCCAGTATCAGTCAACACTTTTTGCTAATGTATATCTCGGAGAATAAAGAAAACCAAAATACACTCTTTCTATCTGCATAAGCCCTTCCTGTCTATGGCCTTCTGCCTTTATCAGTCTTTAAGGCACACACAGGTGCGCACACACATGTGCACACACACACACACTCTCTCTCTTTACAACTCCATGGATGTCTTCCTAGAATTAATCGATACATAAAACACACCTCCATGAATCTTCTCAATAATGCCCAGCTCCGGAAATTCAGAACAGAAAAAAAAAAACACTCAGGTTTCAAGTCAGGGGTGCAAGCTTAGGGACCATCTGGCCCCATAAGTAAAGAGAGGAGGACACCGAAACGCAGAGGGGACGTGACTCACCCAAGGTCACAGAGTGACTCCGTGCTGAAGCCCCAAGTGGCGGGCATCAGGGCCCTCTGGCTCCCACTGCAGAACTGCCCAGAGAGGTGCAGGAATAACAGTCACTGTTGAAATTGCAAGGAGACAAATACAACTTCCCATCCCTGAGGAAAGCCGGTGCAGGGAATCTCTGCCAGCACATTTACCACAAAAAGTTTTTCAAAGACTTTCCTAGCCTAATATATGTAAAGAAATCTTTGGAGAGTCATTCCCCATTAATCAGCTGTCAGCAGTGTTCTGGGGGAGGGGAGGGGAGCGGAGAATGGAAAACACTAACGCATTTCCCAGAGCCTGTCTTCAGGATTTCAAAAATGAGTTTAGCAGAGCCAGCCACTTTGGGGGCATCTGAGAAAATGAGAAATGCTTCTAGCACCCTCAAACACTCCGAACCTGCCTAGTGGTGCCTCTGATTTAGCGACACTCACACTCGAGCATGCACCGGAATCTTCCGGAATGCTTGTTAAAACACAGATTGCTGCCCCCACTTCCACCCACCCACTCAGAGTCTCCGATTCGGTAGGGCTGGGGTGGGGCCTGAGAGGTTCTCACGACTCCCAGGGGGTGCTGATGCTGCCGGTCTGTGGCCCACATTTTGAGAATCACTGTTTTATGCTGTTGAAGCTATTTGGATGGTTCAGACAAAAGGTGCAAAAACTTCTTTACTGACCCAGGAGCAGAATACTATAGCGGTTGGGCACAGGACTCAAAGTCCAGCCAGCGTGACCGATATCAGTGTCCAGGAAGTGTGTGCTCCTGGGTGCTGTGGTGTTGAGTGCAGGCCAATCACACCAGGGGCCCCGTCCCCCAGGAGGAAGGGGCAGGGAGCTGGCACAAGCGTCCACGGGAGCATCCAGCATGGCCAGGAGTCTCTTAGTGCTTTGCCTCAATGCTGGGTTAGGGGACAACTAGGTGTTCAAGCCTGAACACGGGTCCCAAGTCTGTTTCCTGTCATGGTCATCATTTTCACAGGGATGTTCTTATTTTTAAAAGTTACAGTCCTCATTCTAAAAAAATCTACAAAGTGCTTGGAGGCAAAAAGAAGAAAATAAATGTCACCCACAGCCTTACCCCTTAGTCGTGCTCACTCACTCGTCATTGGGGAATACATTCTTCCGGCGTTATTTTCCTACATGGTAAGTATAATTAAAAAAAAAAAACAAAAGTAGGGTCATGCTGTTTGGGAAGTTGATTTTTTTTCACTCCATACTTCATGAGCATTTTGCTGGGTCATTAGAAATTCCAAGAGGTAGCGCAGTTCAGTTAAGAACACGGATCCTGGAGCCAGGCTACCTGGATTCACGTTAGCACACGGCACCTGCTGGGAAGGGGACTTCAGACAAGTGACTTCACCTCTTAGGGCCTCAGTGTCTTCGCCAATATAATTGGGACGAAAATATTAGCATTTATTTCAAACAGTTGTTGTGAGGATTAATAGAGCTAATCAATCTATGGAAAGCATTTAGGTTGGCTGCTAGCATGGGGAAAAGAAATGCTATACATTGTTACCTCTCAGTATGTGTTCTTGTGATGGTTCCAGACTATTCCATTAGATGGGTGTTCCATAATGCATTTGTCAATGTCCTATTGTTGGAAATTTTTATTTTTTCCAGTTTTTCCTATTATAAAAAAATACTGTGATGTACTTGAATCTCTGTACGCATGAGGGGTAGATTCCTAGACAGACAAAGTGATAGGCCAAGGATGGTTCTAAACATTTCTTTTTTCTTTTTTTTGTTGAGACAGAGTCTTGCTTTGTTGCCCAGGCTAGAGTGAGTGCCGTGGCGTCAGCCTAGCTCACAGCAACCTCAAGCTCCTGGGTTCAAGCGATCCTCCTGCCTCAGCCTCCCAAGTAGCTGGGACTACAGGCATGCGCCACCATGCCCGGCTAATTTTTTCTATGTATCTTTAGTTGGCCAATTAATTACTTTCTATTTTTAGTAGAGACGGGGTCTTGCTCTTGCTCAGGCTGGTCTCGAACTCCTGACCTTGAGCGATCCGCCTGCCTCGGCCTCCCAGAGTGCTAGGATTACAGCGTGAGCCACCGCGCCCGGCCATTCAGTGATGCCTTATAATCCATTGTCCACACCGCAACCAGAGATGCCCCTAAAACTGCAGACAGTGTCATGCTACACTCCTGCTTCATCCTTCGGCAGGTTCCAGCTCTGTACAGGCTGCGTCCCTCCCGCCTGCCACGGCCTGCATCTCTCAGCCTCCTGCCACACTCCCCAACTCTCCCTGTGGTTTCAGGCTGTTCTACTGATGCACATGGTTCTTCCATCTTCCCCCAAAACCTTTTCCCTCCTCGTCCACCTGGCAAACTCCCAGTCACTCTTCGGGACGTGGCTCAAGCATGGCTTCCTCCTGGAACAACCGAGACCCTCCCGCGTTGAAGCGACCTCTCCCTCTGAGGCTCTCCCGCCAATGCTGACTCGAGCCCCCGAGTGTCTCTTTGCCTCCCGTCTTCCCTGCTTGACCGAGTACCTGGCTGCAAGGACTAGCCCTCCTCTTCTTTGCAACTCTAGCATGAGTCCCGTGTGCGGCTCACAGTAGACTTTTTAAGAATATTTTGAGGCCGGGCGCGGTGGCTCA
>VSMD01089352.1:0-137700 GCA_008750895.1 Mirza zaza
AGTTTGCTGGTGAGTATATATGGTGCTTGTTTTTCCATTCTTGGGATACTTCCCTTAGTAGTATGGGTTCCAGCTCTAACCAGGAAAATATAAGATGTGCTCTATCACCGTTGTTTCTTAGAGCTGAATAGTACTCCATGGTATACATATACCACATTTTATTAATCCATTCTTGGATTGATGGGCACTTGGGCTGTTTCCACAGCCTTGCGATTATGAATTGTGCTGCTATAAACATTCGAGTGCAGGTGTCTTTTTTGTAGAGTGTCATTGGATCTTTTGGGTAAATGCCCAGTAGTGGGATTGCTGGGCCAATCCCTTCTTGATTTTTCATCTCCAGCTCGCTTGTGCCAGACACAGCCTCACACACCCGCACCACTCCAAAACTTGCTTCAAGGGAGAATTTAATCGGAAACCCTTCCCTCTTTGGAGCAACATGGGTGAGTCTGTGCTGTCTTCTTTTCTGTGGTATATTTGCCTTTTAGTCCTCACCTGTAATTTGTCTAGGAGAGCTATGTCTCTTGTTAGGAGGTTTCAGAAATTAATTGCGAAAAGTGTCCAGCCCCCCCGCCCCCCCAGGGATGGGGGTTAATCCCAGTGCTATTTATCATCATCATCATCATCAAAGCTCTTACACCATCCTCTCCGATACCCTAAACTGGCAACAGTGAACTGTCAACACTTCACCGGCTGGTGAGGCTCTGTGTGGCTCTCTCATAAAGAATATTCTAGGCCCCCCTTCCAGCTCTGGCACCCTTCGGTTCTATGACGGCATGGAGCGGGTTCCTGTAATCTTACTGTCTCTGACCCGCAGCCATAATTACTTCTTTCCACACGTGAACCGTGCAGTTCCGGTTTCCTCCGCCGAGAGAGCCGGCCGCACGCGGGCACTGGGGACGTTCGGACGCGGCCCTGGCGCAAGGCAGAGCCGGCGGGAGGACGCGCCGCCCTGGGGCTCCGGACGCGCGGAAAGTCCGCATGCTCTGGGCGGGGACAAAGACCTTGCGGAAACTAAACGACAAAGGCAGCCACGCAAGTCTGCCTTCATACCACGTTAACACAGAATTTTCTGTCTAAAATTGTGCCACGCTGGGCGTCAGCTTTGAAATAGCCGCGACGTCCGGGTGTGACGACGGCCAGCAGGTGGCACTCTCGCTTTAGGATTCCAGTTCCCGAGGAAGGCGAGAACAAGGGAAAATTGCAGGCACATTTTAAAATTTATTTATATATTTTTTTCTCTGCCAAGCCAGAAATGTACTCCATTTTCTTTAATCAGGTTCATTTGCTTCCTACTGTGTGACTTCAATTGGGTAATAGTCAACCAGACGTCTCCCCCCGGCTACTTTCTTTCCCAGAGCAGGTCTGAGATCTGCCCGAGTTTGGGAGCAGAAGGCCAAGGCCTGGCAGAGAGGACAGGAAGGCAGTGTTGACCTGCAGAGCTGGCCTGTCCCTCCCGGTAGTGCCGAGTGGCCTCGTGCAGTCATGAGGGCACATCTGGCCTGGGGCGCGGTCACCCTGCGGTGGGGGATGGGGTGTCGGCTGCCCTGTCTGCAGCCCCAGAGCCCACAGGAGGGAGCCCAGAAGCCAGTGGAAGCTGGGGTGACAAGGGGAGGGAGCCGCAGCTGAGCTGGTCCGTCAGCACCTTCGCTTCCTCCTGGTGAGCGGACAAGGAGCAGTTATGCTGCTAGACATTCATGCATTCACTCGTTCATTCATCAAATACTTATTAGCCTCCCATGTTCCAAAATCTCCATTTCATTCATGGTGTCAGCCAGGGTCCAACCAGGAACAGAAACCACACCAGTTATCTGAACAGGGAGAACTTAATAATATAAAGAATCGTAAACTATGCTTAACGTTGTTGTTAGCTGGGGAACTAAACTATAAAAAGACGAAAGGAGAATAGCAGTACCAGCCAGGTGGTAATAGCAGGGAGCCACTGCCACCTCCCCCACCCTCCCCCATGTGGCTGGAGATGCCAGGACCTGAAAGCTCAGGGGGCCACAGTGCCAGGCAGCTCGCCCCTGAGTGCCTGTTCTGCAAGTGTTAGGGTCACTGTACGCTGCGTTTAGCTGCTGCTGTAGAGAGGCACTGCCACTCTCTGGACAGAGGTTTTGCTAGGGGACCCTCAAAGATGGAGAAAGGACAGGAAGATCAAGTCCCTCCTTGCCAGCTCTTTCTGGCACCTTCCACTGGCAAAGTCTGCTGGGGAGCTGGAGGCACAGCAGGGATGTGCAGGGTGCAGAGGGCGGGTTTGGAGCCCAGAGACAATGGCTGAGTCTCTGGTACATTCACAGAGCTGCGTTCATTCTCACCCCCGCTGGGCTCTGCCCCGACCCCCAGTGGGAGGAAACAGAGCCAGGAGACTCAAGTGCTGGTCCTGTCACGTGGCCCCCAGCCTCGCAGGGAGAAAAGAGTCAGCTGACTCATTTCCTTTTAATGCTCCAATGTGACGTAAAATTTCACTCAAGGTGCACTGTAACACAACTTATTTCCTCTCTTTTGCTAGGAGACTCATAAGATTCCCCCAATCCTTCTTTTCACTCTTGCCCCTGTGGCATCCTCATGGTTTCTTGGCATTGTTTTACTTTTACTCTGTCAACAGAAAAGAACCTAAACTCTGTAAAATAATTTAAAGAGGTTTATTCTAAGCGTAATATATGTGACCACAGGCCGGAGAGCCATGCCCAGGAAGCCTTGAGCAAGTGGATCCACCATGGTGTGGTTACAGTTTGGTTTTCTGTATTTTAGAGAGACAGAAATTACATGTAAATTCATAAATCTATACGTGGAAGGTATACATTGCTCTGGCCCAAAAAGGCAGGACATCTCAAAGCGGGGGATTACAGGTTGTAGGTGGGTTTGAAAATTCTTTAATTTGTAATTTCTTAAGGAAGCGTTGTCTAAAGGCTAAGGATGTTTTAAGTTGAGTAAGTCTGTTAATCAGAGACAAGCCACCTGCCATATAGTGGACATATACCCAGATTCAAGTGATCTGTTAAGTGAATTGGTGACCTGCAGGTGTGGTTTAACCTTTGTCTTACATGGCCTTAGGCTTGTTAATGATTCTGTACCTTACTGTTATAAAAAATAACTCCAAAAGGGACAGAACATAACTAGGTGTGTCTGACCTCCCTCCTCCTCATGGCCAGCAACTCGGCTTTAAGGTTTTTCTTAGCGGGCGTCCCTGGCCAAGAGGAGGTCCATTCAGTCAGCTGGGTGAGAGGGCTTAAGATTTTATTTTGGTTCACAACCCAAATCCAGGAGGAGGAAAGCATGTCAAAATGTCATTGTGGGTCTTTTGTTAAATATAAATACATGTGCTGGATTGAATTAATGCACTTTTAGACTAGACACAGCTACTATACTTTTCAACATAGTAAGGGTAACATCTCTGTTGTCAGGTCTAATAAATTGACACATATTGGCTTTCTCATTTTTTAAGATGTTTATTATGCATTTTATTTTTAATTCAGGAAAAGTGGAGATGAAAGGGATTGGAGAGGCGTAAGTCCAAAGGAGAGAATAATGGATATGAATGGATAAGTATTTTGAAGACAGCTTGGTTGTTGCCTTTCATCTAGAAAACGTATTGGATAATAAGCAACAGTGGACAAGCACTACTGAGAACTCCACAGTGGCTGAAAGACAGGCAAGTGGGTGATTGGTGAAAGAATACCAAACTAGAAAGGATACCAAACTAGAAAGATCTAAGGCGAGCTCGTGCTGGGTTTGATCTGTTGGCAATGTATCTCCTTCTGTGTTTTTTCCTGTTTCACAGGCCAGACACTTGGAAAGTGCATTTCTCCTTCTCCTTTGCTTGGAGTGTTCTGTGTACATTTTAAATTCTATCAGTGGAATGAATTCATTTGATATTTGGAAGGTGGAAGGGTGACAGACACCATTTTGTTTTGTCCTCTGGAAGTCATGGTTGTGCTCTTGCTGGATGTGAGTTATTCAGCAGCCTCAGCTTCCACATCTTGTTTGCATGATGCCTCCAGAAGATCTGTGATCCCTGCAGAGAGTGTCTGTAGGATCCTGACTCTGGGCAACACCTGCTCTTAACTCCCTGGCAGCGAACCTGACTGTTATGGTGGCCCCTAGATTTTTGCTCCTTCAGAATCCTTATAGGCTCATAAGTACCTAATTCCCTTTCTCTAATCCCTTCCTGCTTGATATACCTAGGGTGGGTTTTGCTTTCCTGAACAAACCCATACTGATTCAGAGGTATGTGCAAAAAAAGCACATCCCATGGTCAAGTCACATTGTTTAATGGGGTTAGTCTTATTTTACCATGTTTACTAGCTGGACAAATTTCAAGAAGCTCAATAGAGTATTCTCTACATTTCTGGATGACCAAACTTAGATTTGGACAAATATTGAGAGATTCAGAAACCTCTTTGCCCTGGTCCAGAATTAAAATATCCTCATAGTGTCTTTAATACACAAGGGAAAGCCCAGGTGCCTTTGAGGAGGACATGGCTCCTTTCTTTGCCGATATGAGCCCAGCAATGCAAATGAGAAATGAGGAGAGGGTCCCCTCCTTCTTTCCGAATGACATTAACTGAGAGTCATTTTTCATGTAGTAGATCTGGCTCAAGTCATTTATGAAATGTGAAATTTCATATCCATTCCTGAAATGAAGATTCATCTCTTTAAAAGCTGTTCACTATGCCACTCAAGATGTTAGTGCTCACATGGGATGGATTGAGGTGGCCACATCAGTTCTGTCTTCCCAGGGCTCCTGATAATGTAGGAAAAGAATTTAGTCCCTGAGACTAAATTGTTTTGAACAGCACTTGTCACAAATATGTAACTCTTTTATTTCTCTTTGCTCTATTTCCCCCCTTTACCTTTTGTTCAAGTTTTAATCTGTTTTAAAGAGGTGTTTCCTCATGAGTTGATAAACATAAAATAGTTGTATAAATTGCAGAGAGTTAAGCACATGCTTTGTTGTCGTGTGTCACTCATGATTTTCTGTATAAGTTCTTTCCACGCACGTATTGAACAGTATAAGGATCTGTCAGGATCATTGACCACAACAGTGGTCTGGGGACCGGCCACTTACTCCGTCTGGTCCTGGCATTTCTGAGAAAGGACCACACCGAACCATGCAGAGCAAATGTGCAAGGCTGTGGTTCTTTCATTTGGGTGATATATTTTGGTATTTGAACTAAGAGGCATTAATTGATTATACTTAGCATTTGTTTTACATTATTTGTCTTTGTAAGTGTTGTCACGTAGACTGTCTTACTGGTTGGTCACAATAATGCTGTGAGGTAGGTAGAACACGCATAGCATCCCCTCTTTGACCTCGTGGGAAGGAGACAGACACACTTTCTCTACCGCAGTGAGAGTCAGGTGCTCCTGTTTGGCCAAGACCAGAATCAGTGCAGATGTTTCTCTGCACTTTTGGCATGGCCTTGATATCGTTGGGATAATTAAAGAGTAAGACAAAAAGGAAAATCTTCAAGAAAAGTAGGAACCAAACACTAAAAGTCTAAAGAGTGAAGAGAACAATAGGTTTTTCGGATCACTTACAGAGTTGGGATTCCATTTGACTACAACTCTAGCTGGCCTTCACGCTGGTCCTTAATCAAGGACCACAGCTACCAAGAAGCCCTCAGGGACTCTACAAGCCCCTGCAGCACCACAGGGCAGGCTGTGACTGTTGGTATGCTGACACAGGGGGCCCCAGGTTGTTCTCTGCGACTTTGAGTATTTTGTCTTATCTCCTTGACTAGTCGGAAAGGGTGTGGGGAATAGCAGCTGTGTGCGGGAGGGCCATGCACAACAACTGTGGCTGTCCCACCCGCTAGCCCAACTCACGTGAGGCTGCTCTGGACACCGCATGGCCCCTTGTGATCCCCTGGCAGCCTTCCCTGGGCAAATCCAAGCACAACTCCTTCCCGGAGGAGCAAAGAGTCAACACTGAAGGTAGTCATGCCCCACCACACTTCCTACCACCCCTCACCACCAGCCTCCTCTCTCCAGGGTCTAGCTCTTTAGCCTAGTACAGAAGTGTATAAAAGAGGATATGTCCACTTTGTAACTGGGAAGACAGTGGAGAGATGGCCTTAGTGTAAGCTGGCTACAGTGATGCAAATAATGCCATCATCCTCTCTCTCTCTCTTTCTCTCCAACCTCCCCCCTAACACACAGCTTGCCTTTATTTATCTCGGTAAGTTGGCTTTTTTCCCCCACTCTTATGTGAACAGATCATATCTACTTGGCTTGGGGCACTGCTATACCCAGGCTTAGATCATGTCAAGAGTTGCAACCCCAGAAGACAGACAGCCTTTCACTCCTGCTTAAGTGCATATAATTCCTAGGGAAAGTCTCTCGTTGTCCCATCTTGGGTGACTTTTCCCCACCTTGACCAGTCACTGGGTGTGAAGCTGGCGTCAGGATTTTCCAGACAGGTCAGTCAGGTGTTCAGGAACTGTGGCTGATCTTCCGACCAAAAACAACAGGAGCTGAGAAAATGCAGTTCTTTGAAGGAAGAGTCAACGCATTATTTGTACAGCAGAATTCCTCATAATAATAAAGGAAACAGAGAGAATGAATATTTGACCACACACACACACACACACATACACACACACACACACTTCTGCATAACCCCCACTGGGAAATTTTCCTGGGTCGAGCAGTGGGACTCGGTTCAGAAGTGATCATTTTTGGCGGAAACAAGCAGGGAGGACTCCTATGTGGCCATTGTCAGCCCTTGGTGATATGTCTGTCTCAAGCCAATATTATCTGTTATTCGGTCTCAGGCATTCTGACACACCTTATCATGCTGAGAGCTAATTGCCCTATTTTCAAACCTGGAACTGTCCCTCTTGTGATATTTTTCCAATTGCAGTGATATATTTGTCTAGCCAGCAAGCTCTGCCAAAGCTATAGCTATTCCGGAGAGTAGTTGGGGTGGAGAGCAGGGGAATTATTCAGCAATGCAGTAAACAAAGGGAAATTCTCTCTGAATAAAAAGTTACGAAGCAATAGCATGCTTTCCTTAAGTAACACATACAATAAAAATTGCTTGCTATCCATTTTTCTAATCTTCATGAAATGAATACACTCAATCATGGAAGTTGTGCAGGAACTGCTTACTTCAAATAATGCCATGAATACATTACAAAAGTAATTAAGCGAGAACTCAAGTGGAGCAGAGCAGCATTCTATACCAACACTTCTTCCTAACTAGCAAAAAGCAAAACAATCCATAGGCAAGACCCAGGAGACAGATAAATATAACAGAAACCAGAACAATAGGCACATGAAAATAAATAAGGACCATTGTAGAAAATTGAGCTGGATCTCGCATGTCAAAATCCCCCCAAATATTATTTGTATCCTTACCCTGGGAGAAGGAATAATAGGTACTCAGTTTAACCTGTACTTTGATTTTATTAATTTATTACCAATAGTTACAGATAAGTGCTATGCATTAATATAAAACATTTTGACAGGAAGTATAGAGAATATAAGAAAGAATAAAAGCATAATATATTGACCCTTGTCCTCCAGATGATTAGAGTCTATTTGGTGAGTTATGTCCAGGGTACACGTAACTATAAAATTAGGCAAAATAGGTTACATACTCTATGAGTAAAATGCATACTATTTTCCTCCATAATTTAGAATAAAAAGAAATTAAGGCAAGACTTTTTAGAGGTGTCATTGGCTTTGGCCTTGAATGTGGACAGGATTCCATTAAGGCGATGCTCAGGGGTGGTGGAGATGGGCTCTGTACGGGAGAAATGCGGTTGAGCATGAAAGAGGCAGAAAGTTCAGCGAGGAAGTCACGGAAGTTGAAGCTGCAAAGGGCAATGGTAACAGCATTGTGGGAGCTTCAGGGTGAAGCTTTTTGAGCTTTTGCAGATGAGAAGGGGCCATCAGAATTTTTTGAGATGGGAAATTCCATAGTCAACACAGAGATTCCAGAAAATTATTATCTTTGATCATGCAGAAGAATATTGTTGTTGGAAAGGAAGAAGCTGGGAGTATAGAAATTGGCTAGTAAGCTAATGAGATGCTGGAGGGTGTGTTAGTTTGCTAGGGCTGCCATAGCAAAGTACCACAGACTGGCTGCCTTAAACCAGTGGTCCCCAACCTTTTTGGCACCAGGGACTGGTTTCATGGAAGACAATTTTTCCATGGATGGGGTGTGGAAGGGGGTGGCAGAGCTCTGTGGCCCAGTTGCTAACAGGCCACGGACTGGCATTTGGGGACTGTAGCCTTAAACAACAGAAATTTATTATCTCATAGTGTTGGAGGCTGGAATTCTGAGAGCAAGGTGTCAGTAGCATTTCTTCTGAGGCCTCTTTCCTCAGCTTGCAGATGGTCACCTTCTCCCTATGTCTTCACCATCTTTCCTATGTGTGTCTGTGTCTGAACCTGCTCTTCTTATGAGGTCACCAGCCATGGTGGATTAGGGCCTACCCATATGACCTCATTTTACATTAATTACCTCTTTGAAGGCCCTGTCTGAAAATACAGCCACCTTCTGAGGTTCTGAGGTTAGGACTTCAACATTTGAATTTGAGGGGGGAGGACACAGTTCAGCCCATAAACAGGTAGTAAAAGCTTGAATTAGGATGGTTTTCTTGGGCATGACAAAGAAGAAATAAATCTAGAGCCACAACCAGAGTAGCGCTGCCAGCTGTGGGTGAGGGTGTGGATGGCAGGAAAGGAGACAGCTGTGTGCAGAGGCCGCAGGTAGACATCGATTTTTCTAAAAAGGAGGGAAGAGAGGGAAGAAAAAGGCTAAGGCTAGTGACCCTGACAAGAACTTTGTTAGCACAGGGCAGAGGTCAACACATTCATAGACAAAGGGGAGGAGGCAGGAGACAAGAACAAAACGATGACCAAGGGAAGTGGAGAGGAGGGCGGACACAGGCAAACTTAATATCACAGCTTTAGATGGGAGGGAGTGTCTTTCCTTTGAGTTAAGATCAGAGAAAATGGAGGGAGTACAGATGACTGCAAGGCTACATTACAATGTATAAGACGGAAAACAGGGGGACCCACACCTGGTGGTCTCAATTTTCTTGGTAAAGCTTAAAGCAACATATAGTAGAAGCACCTGGATTAGTTAATAAAACCGAGTTTTATGTTTGGGAGTCAGGAAACCCTGCCGGTCCCTGTTCTGCTGTGAGCCCAAGTACTGTGTGTGAACTCCTTACCTGCTCACCGCTGTCTACAACAGGGGCCCTACTTGTCGCAAATGAGATACACATGTAAAAGCATTTTGCAAACTGTGAAGTCCTCTAAAATTGTTGATTATTATTATTATTTTATTTCTTTATTATGCGAGTGTGAAGATTACCCACAGCTAAAACAGACCCTTCAGGACCATCCTAGATCCAAATGGATCTTCTCAACCTTCGGATGTCCTAGGGTCCCCTCCTAGGAGCAGATTGGGCTGAAATAGACCTGCTGTCCACATGTGCCAAGCCTGGGCTGTGAGACCCTCTTCCCAAGAGCAGGGCCAGAGGTCACTTTCTACTGTTAGACCCCGAACCTCGTACTTTCGTAGCATAATGTATTACACTAAAGCCTCTTACCAAAGCCTCCAAAGTAATTTAGAGTGCACACAGTGAGAGTGAACGTGAAGCTAGCTGCCAGCACTTCATAAATTACTCCAGTTTCTTGCATTTTTAAATCAGGGTGTCATATTCCCTTTAATTCTAATATATCACTACAAGAAACAATGACATTTTAAAATTTTTGAAATGTTATAAAAATATTCATTACTTTTTCGGTACATATCAATGACTCCTATTACAAATTGCCACTATTACTCTCCAATTAATGAACAGGTTGGTTTCCAAAAGTTTGTTTGAAGTCAACTGCTTTTCCCAAGATGAAAATTTTCTATTATAAAAATGATATACATGTTGGTTAAGTTTCCAGGTCAGCCTACAAAAATCTATATAACCCTAAAAGAGAATAGGACATCACAGCCTTACACCACACTGTCCAAAGCAAGTGTTTCTTGTGCTCGCTTTCTTAGAAGCAGAGAGAAATTTCTTTCTCAGACACACCACATCTCATTGCCCCCCAAAATGTGTCATATGTCGATTTTAAACACTTTCTCTGGGATGAGAGATGCTCATTGACTTAATCCAATCAGAGAATGGGGGAGGCATGATCTTCTCCTGAAACTCCTGGACTGTCGGGGGGAATGGGTCAATACATGAAAGAAAAGAGAAAGCAAAGGCAGATGAATGCTGAACAGCCAAGTACAGCGGTCCCACTCACCATGCCCGTGCCATAGAAAGAAGCAAGAGGAAGAAGTGTTTTCTCTCCTTTTCCTTGTGTAAGGCCATCTTGTAAACCTCCAACTTCCCCGTCCTCTTTTTCAGCACACCCATTGAGGCCCAAGAGGTCCACACTGAAACTCCCATTTTGAAGACTTGGTGCCAAATAACCCATCCAGGTCTCCAGAGTACTCCATGCCACCTGTTCCTCTCTTCCACTGTCCTTGTCTTAGTCCATATGTGTTGCTCTAAAAGAATGCCTGAGCTTGAGTAATTTCTTTTGTTTTATTTCAGCATATTATGGGGGTACAAATGTTAAGGTTACGTATATTGCCCATGCCCCCCCTCCTCGAGTCAGAACTTCAAGCTTGACCATCCCCCAGATGTTGCATATCTCACTCATTTGTTTGTATATACCCATCCCCTCCCCACCCTGAGTAATTTCTTATAAAGAAAAATGTTTATTTAGCTCACAGTTCTGCAGGCTGAGGAGTTCAAGGAAGGGCACAGCCCTGGCTATTGGCAAGAACTTTTGAGCTGCACCCCAACGTGGCAGCAAAGGTGAAAGGGAGAGCAGACATATGGAAGGGGGGAAAACCTGAGGGACAGCCAGGCTTTACAATGACCCACCCTCATGGGAGCTGATCTATGCCCTTGGGAGCAAGAGCTCACTACCTGGAGAAGAGCACAGAGCCATTCACGAGAGATCCACCCCCGCAGCCCAGACACCTCCCAACACTGCCATGCTGGAGATCAAATCGCAGCATGAGCTCTGATGGGGACAAACCACAGCACTACCCGCGACTGGTGCTGCGGATTTCAGCTGGCTTGCACGAAGAATAGAGTGAGAGACGCTAAGGTTAAGTCACTAACTCAGACACCTGTGTTTTTGAAGCAGATGATGATTTCAACCCCCACATTCCAATACATCACAGGTTGGTGAAATTTCAGGCGGCATAAACATAAAGAAATAATCAATGGGGATAAAATGGATGTAGAAATGACAAGCAAAGAAGCTATGCCTGAATCCAACTGTGCCTGGGCATCTTCTTCTGGACACTTCCCTTATTATTTCCTCTGTTTATGAAACCTTCTCTTTCCCCACTTCTGAGTCCACCAATATCCTACTAGCTCTCAGGGGATGCCCAAGAACACAACTAACAGTGGCAGCTGGGGGAGGGAGCAGGGTGGAAGACTGTCCCCTTACTATGTAAGTTATGGACTGCTTCCATATTCATTCATCAAGTAAAGGCCACTGCACAGAAGTCTAGATGAATTTCTAGATAGGCATATGATAAATGATGGATGTAAACACATCATATTTCATCAGCTTTAAGTCACCATTGATTGTAAGATGTACCATTATTTTACATAACTCTAAGAAGGGAAAATAATGCTGCCAATGATAAGAGCCATCAATTAAATATGTATCCCGATTTCAGTATTAAAAGTGGAAAAATGTGTGTTTTGAATGGATGAACATTCTATCCCCAAATGGATTATTTTCTAACTAATTTAACTGTCATTTAAAATGAGTAGGTAGGAGTAATCATGCCAGGAAGGTGTCAAAGGAAGCTCTGATTGCAATTCAGGAGTAGCCTTACAGATAAAAACTTGAGAAGCTGGTTTTTCTTTTTGTACCAAAAAATCCAAGCAGGTTTTCCTATTCCCAGGCTTTTTAGACTATTCATTTAAAAATCCATTAATAGTTTATGAGCACATGTTATATTCAAGGCACTGTGATAGGCTCTGTGGAAACAACAGAGAAATATAAATATGGTAACAAGGCTTAGGATGTTTATAAATTAGCTGAAGTTAGAAGTGAATTTTTGGCTGGGCGTGGTGGCTCATGCCTGTAATCCCAGCACTCTGGGAGGCTGAGGTGGGAGGATTGCTTGAGCGCAGGAGTTCGAGACCAGCCTAAGCAAGAGTAAGACCTCATATCTACTAAAAAAATAGAAAGAAATTAGCTGGACAACTAAAAATATATAGAAAAAATTAGCTGGGCATGTTTGCTCATGCCTGTAGTCCCAGCTACTAGGGAGGCTGAGCCAGGAGGGTTGCTTGAGCCCAGGAGTTTGAGGTTGCTGTAAGCTAGGCTGGGCAACAGAGCGAGACTCTGTCTCAAAAAAAAAAAAAAAAAAAAAAGAAGTGGATTTTTAAAGGAAAAGAAGAGATAGTTCCTGAGTTGTTTATCAAGAAAGAATTTACATTAAAATAACATAAGATATTGATAAGCTATACATTGTTCTTTGTATCACCAATTTATGATCAAGGTAGCTAGTCAGGAACAAAAGGACTTTAAACAACCACCCCCAGATGTGGGTGCTGGGGGTGGCGAGGGGGTGCAGTGGGGAATGACTGAAGTCCCCTACTCAGGTTTCTCCGGGCCTGCATACCTCACAGAGCTCTACTGCTCTGAGCTACTTTTCTTTTCTCAAACTTAAACCACAAATGATTCTCTTTCTAATAGATATCGCTTATTGAAAAGAATAAATCATGTGAAAATCTAGACACTACAAAGACCAAGGACAGTGAGTTAGTCAGGGTTCTCCAGAGAAACAGAACCAATAGGGTATATGGAAAGAGATAAGAGGAGATTTATCGTGGGAATTGGCTCACGTGGTCATAAAAGCTGAGAAGTCCCGCCACCTGCCACCCACGCTCTGGAGAACCAGGACCACCAGTGGTGCCATTGGGTCTGACTCCAAAGGCCTCCAAACCAGGCAGCAGTGGGGGGAATGGGGTGCTGGTGTAATTATAGGGGTCCAAAGGTCCTGAGAATCAAGAGCTCCAATGTCCAAGAACAAGAAACACGGCTGTCCCAGCTCAAGAAAAGAGACAGCAAATCGCCCTCTACCATTTTATTCCACTTGGGCCGTCTGTGGATTGGACGATGCCCACCCACCTTGGTAAGGGTGGATCTTCTTTCCTCAGTGCACTGATTCAAACGCTAGTCTCTTCCAGAAACACATTGGTTACCGAACCCACAAGGGAGTTCTGGCCTAGGTCTGGCTGCCTGTGGCACAGAAAACCAGTTACTGAAACAATGAGGATTGCCAAGGAAGAAAGGGAATTTATTACAGATGACATCACCCAGGGGACAGGAGAACTGCCTCAGACCTGTCTCCCCAGCCGAGGGCAGAGGTTTTTACAAGGGGCTCTGGAAGGTGGCTGCGTGTGTTGGGGCAGGTTATATTGAAAGCAGTGCATTCAGGAGGTCTTACTCAGAAGTCACAGTTTGGTGATGAATGGTGAGTCTTGGTGTTGTCATCCTGCAAAGAGTCCATTTTTGGGAGACGATTCAAAAGGTAAAAAGATCAGTTAAACAGAAAGATTATAGTGTTGTGATCATTGAGCCTTATTGGCCTGGGAATCTAAAGCATATGAAAGCTACAGAGAAAACATATAGGGGATGTCATTATGTGTTTGTTCATGGAGCCAATTACACCCTCACTGACACATCCGGAAATAATGTTTTACCAGCTAACTGGGCATCCCTTAACCCAGTCAAGTTGGTACATAAAATTAACCATCACAGAAAGAGAGAAAATATTCTGTGAATTTTTATCAATGTAAATCATCAGAATGTTTCAGATTTATTTTATTATTATTTTAATGGCTGTATAGTGTTCCATGTTATTGGTATGTTATAGTTTATTCAATCATATCTTTTTCTTTTTATTTTAGAATATTATGGGAGTACAAATGTTTTGGTTACCTTTATTGCCTTTATACAATTTGAATCCATGTTGTAAGGGTGTCCATCATGTAGGGAGTGTGCACTGTACCCATTAGTTGTGAATTTACTCAAACCCTCCCCTTCCCTCCCATCTGCTTGATTTCTGCTGAGTTTTATTCCCATATGTGCATGTAAGTGTTGATGGATGAGTTCCAGTTTAACAGTGAGTACATGTGGTGTTTGTTCTTCCATTCTTGTGATACTTCACCTAGAAGAATGGTCTCCAGTTCCATCCAGGTTGTTATAGAAGGGATTAGTTCTGCATTTTTTATGGCTGAATAGTACTCCATAACATACATATACCACTTTTTATTAGTCCACTCATGAATTGATGGGTACTTGGGTTGATTCCACATCTTTGCGATTGTGAATTGTGCTATAATAAACATTCCAGTGAAAGCGCCTTTTTAATAAAATGTCTTTTTTGTTTGGGTAAATGCCCAATAGTGGTATTCTGATCAAATGATAGTTCTACTTGTAGTTCTTTGAGGTAGCTCCATACTGTTTCCATAGAGGCTGCACTAGTTTGCAGTCCCGCCAGCAGTGTATGAGTGTTCCTTTCCTTCCGTATCCATGCCATCATCTATCTGTTGTTTTGGGACTTTCTGATAAAAGCCAGAATGTTTCTGATTTAAATAAAAGGAAAAAAAATCTTTTCTTCAAAAGCAAGTTGCGGAGTGGAATAATGAAGACCTCCTAAAATATCAGAATTACTGCAACAGCTCTGTGCTTGGCTTCGTCCTTTGGGCCATGCAAACATGAAGAACTGGGTCAGCTCCTAGCTCAGAATATCCACTCTCTCCCCTTCCTGCCCTTGCTCTCACTTACACTCCTCTGTGAGCACTGGCATGACTCAGAAACTCTATCTTCCCCTAAAATGTCAAGTAGTAAAAGGTCCCAGAGGGTTCTTTACTTACCCTGAGTTTTAAATCTATCAACCAATTGTAGAAAATAAGGCTGCGAGTCATGCCGTTCTATGGTAGCAATAAATTATGTGTCATTAGTCTTAAAAAAATATTCTAGCCTAAGTTTTACCTTCCTGTTACATTAAAAAGAATGGGGCGAGCAAGACTCTCATTTCTCTGCACAAGCTTACATGGAGTGTGGCTTACATGGAGGATGGCTTCTTCCCTTCTTGAAAGGTGGCACTCACACCTCCTGGGAGCCCTGCTCTCCCATTCCCACCACTGCTCAGTCCCTGCTTTCGCCCAGCCCCTTCAACCGGATCCTGGTGGCCTTTGTCTTAGCTGACTGCTGCTTGCCAGACACACGCCCACTAGGGCCAGGTCAGAGGAGTCATGAAAAACATCATACGCAATTGTTCTTACAGTATACACACATGTACACTCATGCACACAAATGCAGGCACACACATACACACACACTTATGCACACCCAAATGCACACACATGTATGCCCCCCACATGAACATGTGTACACATGCATACACACATTCACACCTATGCACACACATACACACACTTTTATTAATAAAAATTTATTAGAATGCTTCCTTTCAGAAGCAAATTCCTGGCTTTTTCTCCAAGCATTTTCTGTTTGAGTTCACATTTACAGACAGTGTTACAATCCAATGCTGCAAATAATACTCTCCAACTAAATGACACCTGCTAGAAAGGTCCTTCTTTATGGGATTCAGAATGCATCGTTGGAGGAGGGGGGAAGGATGAAAGATAGATTTGAGCTCTTCAAACATTACTCTATTGATTTATGTAGGAAAAAGTCTGGAATCTGTCAAGGCAAACAGTGCTATGTTAAATGTAAAATGTAATCCCAGCTGTGGTAGCCACTGTTGCCAATACATATATTTTAGGAAGTCAATTTACTTTTAAATGGGATTTTAACTTCGGTGAAAGGAGTCACAGCGAATCCCTTATTTATATGAAAACTGTCTTGAGCAGAGAACAATGAACATGCTCTCATAGTTTCTAGAAACAGGAAACCAAACAAACTGCAGGAGAAAATATTTGTTTTCTCAATGATTTATTTGCATTCCAGGGTGGGGTGGGGGAGGGCTGGGGCTGTCAGCTGCCCAAATCCTGGCTTTGGGTGCTCTGGGATGGAGCTTCTTTCTCCAGTAGCAAGTGAGTGGCCCCCTCCTTAGGACTTGGGGCACTGCCTTCCTCGGGCCAGACAGGAGACGGTCATGACCACAGACAGTCCCATACAGAGGCCTAATTCCCTGATTCAGCTCATACAGTGTGACCATGGGCCACCGCATAACCTCCCTGGGCTCAGTTTCTTCATCTGCAAAGTGGAGATGATGACATTCACCTCTGGGATTTCGTGAGAATTAAATGAAAGGATATATATATATATATATGTATATATATATGTATATGTATGTGTATGTGTATATATATATATATATATATATATATATATATATATATATATTAGAAGCAGTGTAGGGTAGGGCCTCACTAGACAACAAAAGATACTTACCACTCCCCTCTTTTCTCTTCCTTCCCCAACTGAAGCAGCTTATTTCTGACTCCAAGTCTAACGGTGACCAGGATGGGGACAGACTCATCATCGATTTTCATATGCTTCTCTCTTCTACATAGGCAGGAGCCTAAGAGGAGGCGAAACTGGTTAGTGCTGACAACTCAGGTACATTGGTGAAATCTGCAGGCTCAATTAGCTGAGACACTGGTTTGTTTTGGCACAAAGGTATTTAATCTAAGCGCTTGAATAAAACTGTGCCAATAGCAAGCCAGAATCTCTGTCAGCGGGATGAAGATTACCTAAGTAAATAGTGATTCAGATGACTGCATATTTCTAATGCCAAGAAAGGATCCTCTCTTTAGGCAGAAACAGCAAGTCTTGTCTCTCCCCAGCCTGTGGTGCAGGAAAATGTCCTTGGAGGAGGGCCACAGAGTGACCTCTTCAAGGACAATAGATTCCCAGGATCAGGAGCACTAGGGGAATTCAAGGCCATCTGCCCAGCCCCCATGGGAAGGCTGAATCCCACCCCAGCATCCTGTGAGCATCTCTGGTGACCCTCAGTGAGGGTCCCTGTGCTGTGTTTGCTTCAGCCACAGGCCTGTCCCCCAGCTCCGGGGCCTGGGAATTCACAGGAGAAAGCCACACAATCTGATGGCCCACTTTGGCTTCCTGGCTCCTTTGGAAATGACATGAAAAAAGAGTTTTATTAATATTGTAATGTACAAGATAATCCATGTGAGTTAACAAGAATCCATAGGGCTCATTCAGGTTCTAATTAGAATCCAAAAATAAAGTCTCCACTGTGAAATCCGTATCATTTAATCATCAAATCACGTATCCCAACCGCATTAGTCCTCATATTATGGTACCTTTAATATAAATATCAATAGAGAAAGGATTACATGCTTTAGTTTGATAACACGAACACTGATACATGCTTTTAGGATGATTATAAAGAAATCACTTAAGCCCTCCTGCAACCAACCCCTGCCATATCGCCCACGTGGATGTTGGGGAGATACACACGAGAGCATGAGGAAAAGGAACCCCGACTCACAACTCACATCATCCCAAATGGCTTTGAATCAGCTCAGGACTTGTCTCTCTTCTTCTGTATCTCTCAGCAAAACCTACCGCACCCCCGAGCATTCCTTCAAAAAATACGCACCTATCAGAATCCCAGGAGATTTGGGGCCAATTCTATCCGTGGATTTTTTTCCCTTCCTTTTCAGACTGCAGGTGCCTCAACGTATCGTATTATAAGCTGATTAATTTTCTCCATTTGGGCTCTAAAACACATTTAATTCAACTTCTCGTTTTGGATTTCAAAGCTCAGTCTTTCTAGATGGGCAAGCACTTTGAGTTTTCAAAACAGAATTATCACAGCCTATTATTCTCTGCCATTAATCACAGTGACACAAACACAGACCCGCCGCCACTCCCTCTTCAGCCTGTCTCCTCTCTGACTCTCCTAAATCCGAGCTTACAGCCGGAATTTGCAAGACTGAGACCCAAAAATGCAATGAAGCTAGACCCAGGTGACTTTTCATTGTTTTCAGTGACTTTTCTGTCCACCCCCACCCCCGGCTTCTCAAGCCAGGGCAGGAGGAGAGGCCCTAGCATCGCAGGGCCCGGCAGAGTCCACCCCCTCCCAGTGGCACTCGACCTGTGTCTCCCCCCTCTGTACCTACCCGTCGAGAGAAGCAGGGCAGCTACAGTCCCCTCCCTCAGCTTCAGTTTTCTCATCTCTAACCTGGTGACACAACTGCACCTGTCTTGCAGGGTTGTTATAGGAATTAAGAGGACTCCTTAGAACGTGCCTATGGCCATGCCAGGTACATGACCAGCCCTCTCATGCCATCCTTCATTGTCCCTCTTGTTTATATATATATATATATATATATATATATATATACATTTATTTATTTCAAAATATTTTGGGGGTACAAACGTTCCCCCAACAATTTATGTAACAAAGGTTACATTGCCTTTGCACTGCCTGAGTCAGAGCTACAACCATGCCCATCCTCAGACAGTGTGCACAGCACCCATTACCCATCCCTCCTCCCTGCTCCCCGCTTCCCAGCACCAGATGAATGCTACTTCCATATGTGCACATAAGTGTTAATGAATTAGTACCAATTTGCTGGTGAGTACATGTGGTGCTTGTTTTTCCATTCTTGGGATACTTCACTTAGTAGAATGGGTTCCAGCTCTATCCAGGAATATACAAGAGGTGCTATATCACCATTGTTTCTTATAGGTGAGTAGTACTCCATGGTATACATATACCACATTTTATTAATCCACTCATGTATTGATTGTTTCCACAGCTTTGTGATTGTGAATTGTGCTGCTATAAACATTGATGGTTCCTCTGAAGCTTCCTCTCCAGGGAAGTTGGAATGATACCTTTATCTGCATATCTCGCCTCCAGTTGCTTCCTACTCATCTCCCTCTGGCTTCCAGTGGCCAACAGAGGCACACAGTTCCCTTCCCTCTCCACCCTCATTTCCGATAAGAACAAGGGGCCATTTCTTGAAGACTCTCCACCCCTCTCACCCATGAGGGCTCTGGCTGCCGCTAGGATGCCCTTAACTCAGCCAGCGTGGAACCGTGAGTGATGTGAGTGACCGCTTCTCCCATCTATCCCAGCTATCTCAGGCCCCCCAGATAGCGTCCAGCTGCTCCGGGATTCTCTGCAGATTCTGCTTCCCGCCGTCCCCTCAAACCCTCGGCTCTGTCTGGGATGCCCACCCCACACTCTGGTGCATGTTCCCATCAGACAGCCCAGATCCCGAATCCCACCCCAAGCCCATAAGCCAGGACCCTGCATCTTCCTAGGGTGTGGGCAGGAGCTAGGCAACCAGCCTATGCATAATACTGGCATTCTCACCAGACTTCCCTTGCGGGGCGGTCCATTTCTCACAGTTGGGGGGCGGGGGCTGGCTGGCTCACTTGAAAACAGTCTGAGCATTAGATAGTGTAAAGGTCATTCACATCTCCCAAAACGACTATTCACTGTGCCGTACTGGTCACTGTACTGAGAGGCTGGCGGCTCAGAAATAAAGACGGAGAAGTGACTTAACAGTTACAATCCACTGGGACAAGTGAGAGAGAAGCACAGGATGCCGGAGAGGGGAGGTGTGTGTGATAAGCTGAGCCTGGGAAAAGTGGAAAAGAATTAGAAGAAAGAGATGAGGCTTGCATTGAATTTCCTTTTTTTTTTTTTTTAAAGTGTATATAACAGCCTTATTGAGATATAATTCACATACCATAAAATCCACAATTTTCAAGTGTCCAACTCAGTGTTTTTGGTACAACCATCACCGCTATCTAGTCCCAGAACAATTTTATCCTCCTTTCCCAAAATGTGTATGTGTTAGCCATCACTCCTCATTCTAAACACAACCCCCCAGTAATTTACTTTCTGTTTCTATGTCTTTACCTATTCTGGATATTTCATACTTGTTATTCTCTGTTGTTGTTGTTTTTTTATTCTAGCCACCCTAGTGGGTGTGAATGGTATCTCATTGTGGTTTTGATTTACATTTCCCTCATGACTAATGGTGTTGAGCTTTTTGTCGTGTGCTTGATGGCCATTTTATATCTTCTTTGGAGAAATGTCTATTCAAATCCTTGGCCCATTTTTTAATTGGGTTATTTATCTTTTCATATTTGAGTTGTGAGAGTTTTTTATATACACAAGTGCCTTATTAAATATCTGATTTGCAGGTATTTTGTCACATTCTATGGATTCTCTTTTCACTTTCTTGATGGTGTCATTTGAAGCCAAAAGTTTTTTATTTTAATGACTTCCAAGTTATCTATTTTTTTCTTTTGTTGCTTATACTTTTTGTGTGATATCTAAGAAACCTCTGCCTAATCCAAGGTCACAAAGATTTATACCTATGTTTCTTTTAAGAGTTTTCTAATTTTAGCTCTTACATATAGTTCTGTTACACATCTCAAGTTAATTTTTGTATGTGATGTAAGACAGTGGTACAACTTCATTCTTTTGCATTCTTTTCAACCTTATGAAAAATCAATTGAACATAGATATTTGGGTTTATTTCTAGACTCTCAATTATATTCCAATGATCTATGTGTTTATTTTTATGCCAACACCTCATATTTCGATTACTATAACTTTATAGTAAGTTTGAAATTGGGAAATGTGAGTCTTCAGATTTTGTTCTTCTTTTACAAGATTGTTCTTGGTTATTTTGGGTTCTGTGCATTTGCTTAAGAATTTTGTGATCAGCTTGTCAATTTCTGCAAAGTTATTTGGAGTTTTGATAGGAACTATCTTGAATCTGCAGGTCATTTTGGGAATTATTGCCATCTTATCAATATTATGTTTTCCTATTCATAAACATGGGATTTCTTTCCATTTATTTAGGTATTCTTAAATTCCTTTGGATGATATTTTATAGTTTTCAGTGTACAGGTCTTGTATTTAATTAGTTAAACGTATTCTTTTTGATGCTATGGGAAACACAGCTGTTTTCTTAATTTCACTTTTGAATTGCTCATTACAAGTATATAGAAATATAGTTGGCTTTTGTGTATTGATCTTGTATCTGCAACCATGCAGAATGTGTTTTATTTGTTCTGATAGATTTTCTCATGGATTCTTGAATATTTTGTATACATAAGATCATGTCATCAGTGAATAGAGATAGTTTTCCAATCTTGATGTTTCTTATTTCTTTTTCTCGTCTACTGTCTCTGGCTAGAACTCAAGTACAATGTCCACTCTCACCCCTGAATAGAAGGGGTGAGAGTGGACATTCTTATCTTGTTCCTAATCCTGGGGGTGTGGGGAGCAGGGAGCATTTAGTCTTTCATAATTATGATGTTAGCTGTGGGTTTTATCTGGTTGAAAGCATATTGGGTTTTAAAAAAATACTTCTGCATCTATGGACATTATCATGTTTTTTATCTCTTATTGTAATTATATGATGCATTACACTGATTGATTTTTGTGTGTTGAACCAACCTTCATTGCTAGGATAAATCCCACTTTGTCAGGGTGCAAAATCCTTTTTATATATTGCTAGATTATATTTGCTAGTATTTTATTGAGGATTTTTGCATTTCTATTCATAAGGTATATTGGTTTACAGGTTTTTTTTTCTTACAATGTCTGTGTCTGCATTGAATAAGGGTAACACTGGCCGCACATCACGAATTGAGGTGTCTCACTCCTCTCCTATTTTTAAAAAGTTTGTGAAGGGTTGGTGTTTAGTCTTCTTTAAATGTTTGGTAGAATTCAACAGTGAAGCCACCTGGTCTGGCATTTTCTTTATGGGAAGATTTTTTATTACAAATTCAATATTTTTACTTGTTTTAGGTATATTCAGGTCTTCTGTTTTTTCTTGAGTCAGTTTTGATGGTCTATGTCTGTCTTTCTAGGGTTTTTCCATTTCATCTAGGTTATCTAAGTTATTGGCATACTATTGCTCATAGTATTTCCTTATAACTGTTTTTATTTCTGTAAGATTGTTAGAAATATCCATTCTTTCATTCTTGATTTTAGTAAGTTAAGTCTTCTCTCTCATTTTCTCTGTCAGTCTAGCTAAAGATTTGTCAATTTTGTTGAGTTTTTCCAAAGAATCAATTTTTGGTTTTGTTGATTCATCCTATTGTTTTATAACTCTCTATTTCATTTGTCTTTAATCTTCATTCTTGCCCCTTTCTGCTTGCATTGGATTTAGTTTGTTCCTGTTTTCCTAGTTTTTAAGGTATAAGTGTGTTTAAAGATCTGAGAACTTTCTTCTTTCTTAGTGGATCCATTTACAGTTATAAATTTTCCTCTTAGCACTGCTTTCACTGCATTCATAAACTTTGGTATACTGTTTTCATTTTCATTTCTCTCAGAGTACTTTCTGATTTCTTTTATGGTCTCTTCTCTGACCTATCAGTATTAGAATTATATTATTTAATTTTCTTATATTCATGAAATCCCTAAATTTCCTTCTATTAAATGATTTCTAATTTCAGTCCATTGCAGTTGAAAAACATACTTTATGATCTCAATATTTTAAATTTATGAGGCTTGTTTTATAGCCTACCATATGGTCTATCTTATGGAATGTTTCACGTACACTTGACAAGAATATGAAGTCTGTTGTAGTTGGGTGGAGTATTCTATAAATGTCTGCTACTCTAGTTGGTTTATAGTGTTGTTCCAGTCTATTTTCTTGTTAATTTTATTCCTGATTTTGTATCCATTATTAAAAATGGGATATTGAAGCCTTGAACTATTATTGTTGAATTATCTTTTTCTCTCTTTGATTCTGTCAGTTTTGGCTTCATGTATTTTGGGGGCTCTCTTGTTAGGTATATATATGTTTATAAATGTTATGTATGCCTGATAAATTAACTGTTTTATCATTTTAAAATATCCTCCTTGTTCTCTATTAAATTTTTTTTCTTAAAGTATATTTTATCTGATATTAGCTTCATTCCAGATCTGTTTTTGGTACTGTTATGGTATTATGGTATGCCCTTTTCCAACGCATACTTCAACCTGTTTGTTATTTTGATCTAAAGTATATCTCTCATAGACAGTGTATAGTTGAATCAGATTTTTTATTTTCATTTTGCCAGTCTCTGCCTTTTAACTGGAGTGCTTATTTCATTTATATTTAATGTAATTATTATAAAATAGGGCTTATGCCATTTTGCTATTTGTTTTTATATGTCTTATGTTTTTTTGTTCCTCTACTACTGCCTTCTTTAAATTAAATAAATATTTTATAGCAAACCACTTGGATTTGATCATTGTTTCTTTTTCTAAATGCTTTTGAATTATGTTCTTAGTGGTTCTTGTGGGGATTACACTTAACATTATGACTTAATACCTTCTAGCTCACATTAATACCAACTTAATTTCAATAGTATCCAAAGTTTGTTCCAAAATAACTCTGTTCCCTTCCCATTTACTTTTCATTATTATTGTCATACAGATTACATCTTTGTAATTTATAAGCCCATTCACAGTTTTACAATTATTGCTTTAAGCAGTTGTCTTTTAAATCAAATAGGAGTAAAAATTTACAAACAAAATTAAATTTATACTGTCTTTCACATTTATCTAGGTCTTATCTTTACCAGTGCTTTTTGATTTTTTATGTAGATTTGAGTTACTCTCTATTGTCCTTCCATTTCAATCAGAAGAATTCTATTTAGTATTCTGTGTAGAGAAGGTCTACTAGTGACAAATTTTCTCATTTTTGTTTTTCTGGGTGTGTCTTAATTTCTCATTTGTTTTAAAAGTATAGTTTTGCTGGAGAGAGAGCTCTTGGTTGACAATTTTTCTTTTAGTACTTGTATATATCATCCTATTGCTTTTTGGTTTCTATGGTTTCTGATGATAAATCGGCTGTTAAACTTTTGTGGATCCCTTGTACATGATGAATCACTTTTCTCTTGCTGCATTGAGGATGCATTCTTTGTTTTTTTGTTTGTGGTAAAATATACATAAAATTTACCATTGTAATCATTTCTAAGCATACAATTGTGTGGCACTCACATTAAGTACACATCAGGAGGTACTTCACATTAAGTACATTCACATTGTTGTGCAATCATTACTATCCTCCATCTTCAGAACCTTTTCATCTTCCCAAACTAAAACTTGAAACCTATTAAACAATAATTTACCACTTCCCCATCTCCTCAGCCCCTGGCAACCACCATTCCCTTCTCTGTCTCCATAAATTTGACTATTCTAGGTACTCAGATCAATGGAATTATATATTTTACCTTTTGTATGCAGCTTATTTTATTTGGCATAATATTTTCAAGATTTATCCATGCTATAGTATGAATCAGAATTTTCTTCCTTCTCAAGGCTGAATAATATACCATAGTATGTACCCCATTTTGTTTATCTATTTACCCATTAATGAACATTTGGGTTATTTCCACCTTTTGGCTATTGTGAATATGCTGATATGAACATTTGTGTCCTAGTTATGGCTTTTGAGAGTTTAACTGTGGTGTGTCCAGGTGTGAATCTTTTTGGGTTTATTCTACTTGGAATTCATTGAGATTCTTATGTAGATTGATATTTTTAATGAAATTTGGGCATCTTTCAGTTTATTTCTTTAAATATTCTTTCTGCCCCCTTTTCTTTCTTCTTTTTTTCTGAGACTCCCAGTATTCATATATTGGTACCTTTGATGATGTCCCCTAGGTCTCTGAGACTCTGTTTATTTTTATTCCTTCTTTTTCTCTTCTGTTTCTGTTTCTCAGCGTGGATAATCTCAGTTGACCTGTCTTCAAGGTCACTGATTCTTTCTTTTGCCAGCTGAAATCTACAGTTGAATGTGGTAATAAATTTTTCATTTCAGTTATTTTGCTTTTTAATGCAGAATTTCTATTTGGTTCTTTATAAAAATTTCTTTCTATTTATTGATATTACCTATTGGGTGAGATATCATTTTCATACCTTCCTTTAATTTTTTTAATGTAGCTTCTTTTAGTTTTTGAACCTATTTGTAATAGCTAATCCAAAGTCTTTGCCTAGTAAATATGTTGTCTGTGCTTCCTCAAGAAAAGTTTGTATTAACTGCTTTTTACCTGTGTATGAGCCATACTTTCCTACTTTTGTCTATTTCATTTGTTGTTGTTGTTTTGTTGAAAATTGAATGTTTGAAATAATAGAATGTGGCAACTCTGTAAATTAGACCTCTCACTGTTCCACAGATTTTATTGTTGTAGCTGTTGCTGTTTGTCTAATGACTTATGGGACTAATTCTTTAAAGTTGGTATTCTTTGTTTTGTGTGGCTACTGAATTCTCTGCCTGGTTAGCTTAGTAATCAGCTAATGATTGGACAGAGATTTCCTTGAATGCCTTGAATCTGTATGTTCTGGCAGTTCCCTCAGTCTTTGCTGTGGGGCTCTGTATGCAGGTTGAAGCGTGCCTTCAGTGACCCAGCACTTACAGCTGTGACTTAGCCTTCACTTCATGCTTGTGCAGAGTCCCAAGTTCAGCTAGAAGTGAAAGTTTAGGGCTTCTACCTTTTCTGGGCAGGTGAAAAGCCCTGCACATGCACATTGCCTTTTTGGTTCCTAGGAATATGTTGGAACTTTTCAAAAGCCCACCACAGACCTTCCATTCCCCAGTTTTCCTTTTAACCTCTTGTCAGCATCTTGTTAGCCCCAAATGCTGACAATGCCACAGGAAGCTCCAGTATTAAACAATTGCAGTTGAGTGTTTTCAGCAAATTACCTAGAGCTAGTACTATTCATACAGACAGAGCTGAAATAAAGTCAGGTGAAATAAAGATAAGTCCTGAAAATGAGGCTTTCCAGTGATTCACCAGACAGGTCAAATAATGGCAGCTCTCTAGGATGGCTTCAACCCTGTTCTGCCTTCTCTAGTGGCTGCTCAGCTTCTGGCTGTAAGAGGGGCTTGAGATTAGGGCAAGTAAAGATGCTACATACTTCACCGTTCTCACTGAGACTGTGCTGTGTTTTTCTTTTTTAAATAAACTCTCTTCAGACTATTATAAGCCTTTAATTAATATCCATAATTCTAATAAAATCGATTTTGATAGTTCTTACTAGTGTTCTCATTGCTTTTATGGAGGAGTAGATACTCTGCTGTTCTGAAAAACGAAATCTTGCACAGCAGGTAGAGAAGGCAGTGAAGAGTGTTCTGGGAAGTAGGGATAGCAGAGTGGATGACAGAAGCCTGCAGGAGTTGGGTGCCTGGAGGGTAGCTTGGTGCGGATGGAGACAGAGGATTCCCTGGGGAAAGCATGTAGAAGGCCAGGATGAGGACTTAAACAGAGAGCAAACCACAGGGGCCTCATATCTTGATTATTTCTCTCTGGTTTTTAAATTTTAGGATTTTAGATCATAATAGGGAAATGCTCTGGTTCCAAGATAATTGTTCTATTTGTCACCTATATGCCTCCAGTTGCCTCACCCTTTCTAGCTCCTGGGCTCTGTAGATCCCAATCTGTCACCTGTCCTCTTTCCTCCTCCCCAGGAACAAGAAGGCACCATGCAGGGCTGGGCCTACGGCCAGGTGCTGACTGCCCGGCAGAATTTGGTGCTCATCCCTCCCCTCAGAAAGCCCTTTCTTCCTGAAAGCCTGTGAACCAAGTGTGCTTCCTCCAGGTGAACATAAAGACGTTATATTAGGTAAATTGACAGAAGCAATAAGATCACAAATGGAAAGATAGGGAGTTTTCAGTGCTTTTAGAGCTGGAAGAAGCTTTCTGTATTACAGCTTCCCTCCTTCTTCTGCTTTCTTCCCTCTAGTCCTAAAAGCCTTCTTATTTTGATAGTATGCCCACGCCACAGCCTGCCCCCACCCCTGCAGATCCATGGCAAGCCACATTTCACCCGAGACACGTAGGCCGGGAGGAGATTACTGTGTGGGGATCCGATCTGGCCCAAATCCTTTGGATCCAGCACTGTGGGAAGTACCAACCTTCCTCCCTGCCACCTCGGTTCCTTTCCTATCAGACAACGATAATCCCCACCCATTGCTGACCTAATATGGACTTTAGGAAAGTGACTTGAAATCACAAAGCTTTAAGCTCCTTGACAAAAAGTTCCCACTTAGAGACAGGCTTTCTTCCTATCCTCACAAGGATGATTCCTGGATTAACACAGATTTACAGCCGTCCTGAGCTCCCGTTTTGAGCTGTGTGGCTCTGCCCTGGCCATGCAGTGCTTGTTGTCATCTTGTCCCTGCAGACGCGTGGGGGCTGGCTGCGCCCACGGGAGGAACGGGCAGAGGGCGGGAACCCTCGCGCTCCCCAGACAGACCCTGGACTGGGTTCCAGAACCAGATTCTGCCCTTTAGAAGCACAGAGGAGAAGGGAGTTCTGCTTTTATGCTTTTCCATGTAAACAAACAACAAAAGCAGTTTTAAAAATTAAAATTCTTACTTAAACTTTACTTAGCTACTGTGAAAGGAAGCTTTCTGGGAGAAATGCCCACTAGCCTTCTACAGCGAGTCCTGGGTGCCCCAGCGAGGGGCGGCCTGCGCGGATCTGAGTTCTACTCCTGCCGCAGCCACGCAGAGGGGCTTTGAGGGGAATTCGCCCTGGGCCACATGGACCACTCAGGAAGCAGCTGCGCCCACCTGGGCTGGGAGGAAAGAGACGAGGGGGAGGGGGAAAACTCCAGAATCTTTAAGAGATTTACTAGACTGAGTTCATGGCTTCCTGGGGGCACAGAGGGGGAGAGGAAGGAGCTGAGGACAGGCCCTGGGTCCTGGATTGAGTAAGTGGATGTTGGACCCATTTGCCAAGACAGTGGACAAGCCCGAGAAGGAGGATGACCTTGGTTTGGGGTGTGGTAAAGCTGGGGTGGTCCTGGGATGTTCACGTGACTGGATTCCACAAGCAGATGCACATACAAATGGTCAAAGGGTGTTCGTAGTGTTTTGATTCAATTTTTTTTAGAATAACGATCATTATAACATGGATCCTTATAGAGCTGGATCCATGGGTCAGTCAACATTCTCAGCAACGGACACCTGTTCATTGAGGTAATCCTCATGGCATCTTCACAGCAAGATAAAGATTCTATTACTATGCTGGCAAGCTGTGGGAAAACAGCCAGTGAGAGGAGGAAGGAGAGGATGGGCATGCCATGGATGAGGATAAGGCCAGTGAGAGGAGGAAGTTTATGATGGGCTTGCCCTGGGCCAGGATATTGCCAATGAGAGAAGGAAGGTGAGGATGGGCATGCCATGGGTCAGGATATGGCCAGTGAGACGAGAAAGGTGAGGATGGGCGTGCCATGGGTCAGGATACCCAGTGAGAGGAGCAAGGTGAGGATGGGTATCCTGTGGGTTAGGATACAGCCAATGAGAGGAGGAAGGTGAGGATGGGCATGCCGTGGGTCAGGATATGGCCAGTGAGAGGAGGGAGGTGGGGATGGGGGTGCCATGGATCATGATATGGCCAGTGAGAGGAGGAAGGTGAGGATGGGCGTGCCATGGGTCAGGATATGGCCAGTGAGAGGAGGAAGGTAAGGATGGGAGTGCCATGGATGAGGATATGGCCAGTGAGAGGAGGAAGGTGAGATGGGCGTGCCTTGGGTCAGGATATGGCCAGTGAGAGGAGGAAGGTGAGATGGGCGTGCCATGGGTCAGGATATGGCAGTGAGAGGAGGGCGGTGAGGATGGGCGTGCCGTGGATCAGGAGTGGGGCACAGTCCAGGGGGAGCTTCAGATGGGACGTGGAAGCCCATCTGAAGCAGAGCTGGGTGACACGGCGGGTGGTGAGGAGAACTCATCAGCTGAGACTTTGGTAAAGAAGATGCCAGTGTGTTTACACTTGTGGGGCCTTGCTTGATGGTTGGATGTTCGCATCCAAAGACGGACAAGGAGGGTGGGCTTAGGCAGAGGGCCTGAGGCCAGCATTGGCAGGTGGGACAGCCTTTGAGGGCAGGAGACAGTTATTTGCAGCAGCTCTGCCCTGCAGTAGCCCAGCAGGGAGCAGTGCAGAGACGGCCTGTTGTCTAGCCCAGATCAGCTTTCCCTATTCCCTTACTAACAGAGCCCCATGCTGTTCAAGGGGGCAATATCATTAACATAAACATCTACGTGTATCTCCTCCCTTGTGTCCTGAGTTGGCCTTTGTCCTGAGTTCTGGCCAATGAGGTAGAAGCAGAACTCCCTAGGTAGTCCTTCCAGGAAAGTATTTTTTTTAAAAATTTGTTTGTTTGTTTGTGGGCACACTCAACTGGCACATGCCCTTTGCCGTTTATGTTTCCCCTTCTTCTGGACTGCAGATGCGGTGCTAGAGCTGGAGCTGCCATATTGTGACCATGAGGCAAGAAGCATGAAGGCAAAAGCCACATGCTAACAAAGACTGAGTGAGGAGAAAGAGCCTGTTGAGGACATTCTACCTTTACTTATCAGCCCTACAGATTTCTTTTATGGGGTACAGAATAATAGCTCCACTTGATTAAGCCATGGATGTCAGCCAAGTGTAACTTCAACTGACAAAGTAGGGACCAGAGTGTGGGCTGCTTCAGGATTGTGGTTCTGCAAGACAGGGTGCAGGGGGTGGAGGGTCTTAGTGAAGGAGTGGGCTTATAATTAACCATGGGGTCTGGGCAGACTTGGGGAGAGGGAGAGGCTGAAGAGAGGTTGGGGGCTCGGGGACAGGGAATGCTGCACACAAGAGTCTGTATGCTCCGTGTGTGAGAACCTAAGTGCCATGGAGGGTAGGGACTGGGACCCAGGTGCCGATTTCTGGGGTGAGCTGTGATGGGTGTGCCAGGGCCCAGAATGGATGCAGGTCTCCGTGACGCCATGGAAGCCAGAGCCCACCCCAGCTGAGCTCACTGTGGACAACTTTCTCGGGAGGCAAGATCAAAGCCATGTTCCAAAACGTGGTGGGTTTGTAGTAACTTCCTCTCAGTCCTAGAGGGTGTCACCTGGCTCTGTTCTCAGCCTTGGTTCCCCTTCTCTTCCATTCCCCTCGAGATAATTCCCATAGCAAAGGCATGAATGGATGTTTTTCAGAAATTGGCAAGGCTCTGTCAGTAATGTTTCCTCTAGGACAGCAAATTTAAGCCAGTTTCCAAAACTTCGTAACGTGATAGTAAATCATTACACCCCGATTTCCAAAGAAAATGTCACTTCCAGGACAGATATCCACTTTTGGCTCTTCATAAAATGATGAATGGCACCAGACTAAGACAGCCACTATATAAAACAGACTAGATCTTGAATAACAGAGGGAGACACCAGTGAACTGTTGAGGGAAGTGCCCGGCCATGCCCACCCCCTACCCGCAGCCCCAGTCGGCGAGCTCGCCTGTCGGAGCTTCTGGGCTCTGCCCTCCACTGTGACAAACCACCCCTACCCTCCGTCCTCTGCCCCATTAGTCCTCTCCTGGCTGTTTCTAACTTGTCACCAAAACAGTTCTGTCCTTACAGCAGCTCCCCGTGCTTCGTCCTGGCCCCGAAGTCTATGGTAGTCTGGAGAATCTTCCAGAGTCCCTCTTCAGACCCTTAGCCGCAGAGCGCTGAAGCTCCGAGCCGCAAGACTGCGTGATTTGTTACCCCAGAAACATTTCATTTTAATTCTTTAAGAAATTGCTCAGGGTGATTCTCGGGGAAAAAGAAAAAAAAGCTATAGGGAATCTTTTCATAGTCAAAACCACTTGCTGTTAAAATCATTGACTACATTTTTTCTGGAATGCCTGACTGATCACACTCGCCCATCTCCAGAAATATTGACGGTTTCTCAGGCTATGTTGGTTCCCCAAGCACACATAACACATAATCCTTGACTAAATCACTAAAGGAATCATTTATGTGGGCTGGAAGACTGCAGCTCTGCCGGGAGACTCACGTTATTTCTTCTCTCAACTATCCTGCTGTTGCCCTCTCGGGACCTTCCGCACCGCTCCCTGGAGAGCCCTGGCCGCAGGCCTGTGGCTGCCGGCTGGCTGCCTCCTGAGGAGGGCTGCGGGCAGGCGTGAAGTGAGGAGCGTGGTCCTCAATCGCTCCTTCCCCTCCAGAGCGCTTCTGCCCTGTCCCAGGGGGACATGGAGGCTACCTGGGCAACAGAAAAATGATTCAGAATGCCAGTTTAGCACTTGGATGGGCATGGCCTTGGCCAAGTTAGTTAGCATCTGTTTAAGCCTGACATCCTCAGGGAGAATATTGTTACCTACTTCACTGATTCTTTGGAGGATTGTTATGAACTGAATGTTCATGCCCCCTGAAGATGTGTATGTTGAAATCCTAATGATGGTCTTAGGAGGCGGGGCCTTTGGGAGGTAGTTAGGTCATGTGGCTAGAGCCTTCATGGACAGGACTAGGGCCCTTATAAAAGGAATCCCAGATTGCTCTTTGGCTCTCTTTCCACCATGTAAAGATACAGCAAGAAGACAACAGTCTATACCCTGAAAGACAGCCCTCACCAGAACCTGGGCACATAGGCTCTTGATCTTGGACTTCCAGCCTCCAGAACTGTGGGAAACAGATTCCTGTTGTTTATAAGCCTGTGTCTATGATGCTTTGCTATAGCAGCCCAAACAGACTAAGACAAGGGTGAAATTGGATCAGGCAGTTAAAGAGCTATACATAGTGCCTGGCACATCATAAGCCATCCACAACGGGTCACAGTCATTCTAGCACCGGATGACAACTTTCTCTGAGGAGAACGTTGTCAAATTGTCTATGGCAGTTTGGATCCTGAACCAAACTGGAAAATGACATTATTCTTGAAACATACACAAATCTCTGCTTGCTTGTAAAACAGTGGTTCTTAATCCAATTATACATCTGGAGCAGGGAAGGGAAAGAGAGTGAAGAATGTCCCTGTCCCTATTAGATTCCAAATGCAAACAAACAAAAGCAAACCTCAAGAGACCTTCTTGGCTCCTGGTGGAATGTGCAGGATAGGTTTCAAGAAGGGCCCAAACACCCAGGGGTTGGCAGAATCTTCCCAGAGGTGGGCAGTGCTGGGAGATTTCTATGTTAATTAAAAGAAACATGGATTTAAAGTTTAAGAAACCCTAATTAATACATACATTGAAAACACTGTATTTCCCACTGCTCTGTATTTGTATTTGTTTTCAGCAAATATTCATTAAACATCCAATCAACCTTCTGAATGTTCTCCAGAACCGGTAAGAAATACCTCCCAGGTTTCCTGTATTTCTTTATGCCCTGGTCTACGTGGAGCACCAGGCAGAGTGCTCAGCTCACCAAAGAGTATGTATTTAGGAAAGATCCAACCAATATTTATAGAGCACCTGGGACATGCCTGTCACTGTTTGAGTGGGGGAGAGATAGTGATGAACAGGAGACAGTGTCTATCCTTATGGAGTTTACATCTTGTGGGAGAGACAGCCCTGAGTAAGCAACAATTAATGTAATTGAAGATGGTGACAGGTGCTATATTAGTCAGGGTTCTCCAGGGAGTTGGAAATAGTAGAATAAGATGATAGATGGATAGGTAGACAGACAGACACACAGACTAGAGGTGATGGGATTTATTAAGGGAATTGGTTCACACTATAATGGAGTTGACAAATCCCATGACAGGTCATTTGCAAGGTGGGGACCCTGGGATCCTGGCAGCGTGATTCAGTCTAACTCTCCAGTGGCAGAACTAGGGGAGCCAATGGTGTGAGTCTTGGTCCAAGGTCTGAGATCCCAGGAGGCCGCTGGTGCCAGTCCTGGAGTCCCAACACTGGAGCCCCTGGAGTTATGATGTCCCAGGGCAGGAGGTGGAGCATGTGACTGCTCCATGAGAGAGAAAGAGACCATCCTTTTCTCTCTTTTTTTCCATCTGAGTTCCCAGCCGAGTGGATGGGACCCTCCTACACGGAGGGCTGACCTCCCCACTCGCTTCCCTGACTCCCACACCAGTCTCGTGGACATGCCCAGAGGTAAGGCTTTACCAGTTCTTTAGGTGGTCCTTAAATCAGTCCAGTTGACACCTAAAATTAACCATCACGGGTCCTAAGAAGGACACAGAGAGAAGTAGTCACAGAGCAATTTGTGTTCGAGGCGGCCTGCTATTCTAAATAAGACAGGTGGAGGTGGCCCAGCTGCAAAAGGGACTCTGACCATGATGGTCAGTGCCAGGAAGGCAGAGAGAACAGCACCAAACATTAGGATGATTTCGGTTACAAGCAAAATCCCTACTCAAGAAAATAATATGCCTTTAACAATAAGGAAATTTGTCATCTCACATAACAGGAAGTCCAGAGATATGCCCAGTGTCAGGGCTGGTTGATTCAGCACCTCCACAATACGGCGAGGTCTCTCTTACATTTGGCCGTTTCAGCGTTGATTTCATCCCAAGCCTGGAATCCTATGAGGCGGTAAATGGCTGCCAGGGGACTTATTGAACCCGCCTGCTGCCTCTTAGCAGGGAGGAAGCTCTTCCCAGGGGCTCACTTGCCCCTTGCTTCTCATTAGCCCAGTTTGGTGTAGGCTTGTTCACTTCTGAGCCCATAACTGACCAGTGTAAAAGAATTACAATCAACCCTTGAAAATGTGAGGGTTAGGGACACCAATCCTCTGCACAGTCAGAAATCTACATATAACTTTTGACTCCTCCAAAACTTAACGACTAATAGCCTACTGTTCACCGGAAGCCTTGCCCATAAGACAAACAGTCAATTACAGGCATTTTGTTTGTTATATGTATTATATACTATATTCTTACAATAAAGTAAGCTAGACAAAAGACAACATTATTAAGAGAAACATAAGGAAGGGAAAATATATTTGCTATTCAGTAAGTGGCAGTGGATCATCATGAAGGGCTTCATCCTTGTCCTCTTTTTCACACTGAGCAGGCTAAGGGGGAGGAAGAGGAGGGCTAGTCTTGCTGTCTCAGGGGTGGCAGAGGGGGAAGAGGTGGAGGAGGTGGTGGGGACGCAGGAGAGGCAGGCATGCCTGGGGTAACTTTATGGAAATACATCACAATGTCTGCCTTACTTTTTTATTTCTCCAAAAATGTTTCTATACAGTACCACTTCTTCCACCATTTGCTTTAGTTTCCGTGCCCGTATCACAGCAGGGTCCACATCAGGAAAGAAGTCAAAAGTGGTCTTGAATAATCAGAACACTTCTGCCAGACTGCCTCATGCCAGTTTGTTTTCTGGCACTGTCTCTGCTAAGTCTTCTTCCTTATGTTTGGCACTGGTTCAGAAACTCTCATCTCCACTGAGTCATCTTGTGCTAATTCCTGCACTGTGGTGTCTATTAGCTCTTGAATTTCTCCAAGTTCCATATCTTGAAACCCTTCATACACACACCCTGCCCCTCCTTATCGTTTTGCCCATATCTACCATCTTTTTCCTAATCTCCTTTGTTGGCTCTGTCCTAAATCCTTGAAGTCATGTACAACATCTGGACAGTTTTTTCCAGTAGAAATTTATTGTTTGGGGCTTGATAATTTTTATAGCTTTTTTTTTTTTTTTTGAGGCAGTCTCACTCTGTCACCTGAGCTAGAGTGCCGTGGCATCAGCCTAGCTCACAGCAACCTCAAACTCCTGGGCTCAAGTGATCCTCCTGCCTCAGCCTCCCAAGTAGTTGGGACTACAGGCATGCACCACCACGCCTGGCTATTTTTTTTTCTATATAATTTTAGTCGTCCAGCTAATTTCTTTCCATTTTTTTTAGTAGAGATGGGGTCTCACTCTTGCTCATGCTGGTCTTGAACTCCTGAGCTCAAACAATCCTCCTGTCACGGCCTCCCAGAGTGCTGGGATTATAGGCCTGAGCCACCGTGCCCAGCCTATGGCTTTTTCTATAACAACAATGGCATCTTCAGTGGTATAATTCCCCCAGAATTTCATGATGTTCTTCTCTCTATGGGGATTGTCTTCCATAGAGTTGACAATCCTTTCCGTAGTGTACTGTGTGTGATGACCCTTAAAGGTCCTTATGACCTCCTGATCTAGATGCTGAGTTAGAGACATTGTGTTTGGAGGCAAGTCAACCACATCTATGCCTTTGGTGTTGAACTCATAGAGTTCTAAGTGGCCTATGACATAGGGCATTGCCCAGTGTCAGCAGAACTTTAAAAGGCAATCTCATACTGGCAGGTACTTCCTGACTTCAGGGACAAAGTACCGATGGAATCATTCCAGAAAAAGTGTTCTCCTTGTCCAGGTCTTCTTGTTCTACAACCAAAAGACTGGCAGCTGGTGTTTATCTTCTCCCTTCAAGGCTCAGGGTTTAGCAGGTTTATAGATAAAGGCAATCTTGACCATAAGCCTAAATGCATTTGCACAAAACAGTAGAGTTAGTCTATCCCTTCTTGCATTAAATCCTAGGGCTCACTTCTCTTCCTTATTAATAAATGTCCTTTGTGGGACTTTCTCCCCCCAGAATAGGATACTTTTGTCTGCATTAAAGACCTTTTCATGCAGAAATGATTTCACCTCAATGATTTTCTCAGTGACATCTTCGAACTGGTCTGTTGCCTCTTGTTTAGCAGAAGCTGTTTCTCCTGTTATCTTGACATCCTTTACGTCAAACTTGTTTCTAAAATTATCGAACCATCCTTTGCCAGCATTAAATTCTCTAGCTTTAGGTCTTTCACCTTCCTTTTGCTTTAAGTAGTCATATAATCACCTCACTTTTTCTTAAATCATATTAGAGTCTATAGGTATGTGTTTCTTACAGCAATCTTCTACCCGCATAAAAGCTATATTTTCAATCGGATAAAAAGGTATTTCACAAAAAAGTGCAAGGTTTTTGTACATGCTGATGTAGCTCAGCAAAAGATTCACAAATTTCCTTTTTTCTTTTACAATGGCCCTTGCACTGGACTCATTTATCTCCCAATGTCGAGCAACTGCAGCTGCAGACCTCAACCTATGGTACATATCAAGCAATTCAACTTTTTCTTGCAATGTCATGACTTCTCCATGTCCTGGGAGCACTTCCAGCCTCACTAGTGACACTTTGCATGGGTCCCCTGGTGTTATTCAGGGTCTATGGTATTGCACTAGACATGATGGAAAATATGAAAGAACTGTGAGAGATCACTTTTTACTGAGATATTAATACACAACTTAAGGGAGAGACGAACTGCTCACATTCACATACAGATGATTAGTGACACGTGGTGTTTTAAGGAGGAACTCATACCACTTGAGATCACTGCAATAGCAACAAGATATGTCTACAGAATTAGCACAATAGCACAGTTTCTACCACAGTTAACTTTATGCAATTGTGATTTAATCTTTTCATTTGTTTACATTTCTCTTGGTTGCAAATGGCACCATGTATGGTCTGTGTGTGTATACGTTTTGATAAATTTAAACTTTTTGATACATTTAAATTTTTATAACAGATTTGTATATATTTTATGGTAGTGAATGATCACATAGACTAGAATCTATATATATATTTTACGCATTCACAATATACTAAACTTTTTCTTAATTTTTTTGCTATTTCTAGTCTATGTAATTCATCTGTTTTTTCAACGTATCACAAATCTCCAAAAATTTTTCCAATGTATTTATTTTACATACATATATATACTCCAGCCTTGGGTGGGAGGATGGGGTCAGAGGCCAGTAGAATTTCCCAGTTAGGTGTAAGAAAAGGGTGAGGTTAACATACATCTCAAATAGGAGAGAACCTCCCAGCTTCTCCAAAGAGTAGAGCTATTGAGTTAAAGGATGATAAAAGAATTTCCTAAATTAGGTAACCTTGAGCAATAGCCTTAAGCCATAATGCAGAGTAAGTCAACCTCTAGTTTAATGCCAAAGTAACATAGCCAAGTTATTCTGGAGGATATCCAGGCCACAACATTGCTCTAGAAAAGGCCAACTGTGCAACCCAAGAATACTGGGATGTGAGGTGAAGCTCAGGAGTGCATGTGCCAAAATACCCTCAGTTTGGGAAAAGATGTTAAAACATAAAAACCATCTGAAATGCCAGCGAGTTACCATGCTACGAATCAATGAGAACACGGGTATTCATTCCACTACTTTATGTCTTCCCAGGACTCCCATGTGTGCATCATTATAGCAATCCACAAACTTGGGGGAGTATCAGACACTCCTGGGATGATTGTCCAGCTTCCTAGGCTTCACTCCAGATCTAGAGAATCCAAATCTTCACAGGTGAGCTCACAAGTCTGTAACAAGGTCCCCTGGTGCCTCTGCGGTCAGTCAGGGGTGAGAGGCCCTGCACTGCGAGGTCTGTAAGGAAGACCATCGCAGCTGGAGAGTGCCGCGCACCACCTTCAACTCCTACCAGCTTCCTATCAGTCAATGGGAGACTGATAAAGCAATCGCTAGCGCTCCTTCCCTCTAGAAATTCCATGACTATGTGATTCCATATTTACATTACTATATTCATTATGGATTACCGGTAGTGCTTCATGTTAGAACAAAAAGCACGGAGGAGTTCTGTGCTTGTGGTGGAAATGGGAGGGGATAGAGGTAGCAGGATATTTCAGGTACCCCTCCCCCACTCCGCAGGTGCTAAATCTGTGGTCAAAACCTAGGGGGAGAGCTCTTGTGTATTAGGCTGCAGAGGAAGGTTTCCCTTGCATCTTTGAAGTCATGAAAATGTTCGACGTGGTTTTACTAGCCAAGTAACTTCCCTTTAAACCTCATAATAATGGCCGCAGTATAGTGAACATCCACCAACGCCATCCTGGGAGCTTTGTGTGTTATCTGAATCCTTACACTAATCCTGTGAGGTGGGATTAGCCCCATTTCATGGAAAGAAATTGAGATTCCTAAAGATCCGCTGGCTTGGCCCAAAGTAACACTGCAGAGGATTCAAACGACTGGGCTCTTGCCTCTAAAGCTTGACCCTGTGGCAGGGGTTGTGGGGGCATCGGTCTGCTGAGCTAGCTGCACCTCTGGGGTCCTGAGAGTAGATGCCGATGGCATTGTGACGTCCCTCTGGTCCTGGGGGCTGTCAGGAGAGGCTCCCGTTCATTCCCTAAAGCACTCCCTGCGGGTTTGGTGCTGGTATTCCCTTGCTCTCCAGACAACCATGTGTGCAAGCGTGTGTACATGAAAGTATATGGGTATGTGAGTGTGCATGCAAGCGAGTATGCTTATGACCATGGGCAAGTGTGTGTGCACACGTGAGTGCAAAGCGCGAGTGTGTGTGTCTGTGCACTCCTACAGCAGTCAGTCCCCTAAAGGCCCGGGCACAGCTCCAGCAGCTGCTCAAGACGATTCTCAGGCAGCCCCTCAGCCGCTCCCTCCAAGGGCAAGTCCCCGCCGGGGCTCAGCTTCTCCGCAACATAGCCCTGGGCCTAGTGCTGCCTCCCTCGCAGTTCCAGTCCTTGAGTGACTGCACCAGGTAATAGGCCTGGGTACATTCTCTGCACCTGCATCCTACCCTGACCAGGACCCGCGAGGTGACCAGTGGCTCTTATCTCTGTTGACTCACCGCACATGCACCTTCCTCCCATGCCCCCTGGGGGAGTCTGGGCCCACCAGATTATGCCAAAGACCCGGTGCTTGGTCCAGAGATGGGCTTAGGGCCTGAGCCAGACCGATCAGAGCTTCCCTCTGGGCACCTTCTCTCTGGCCCTGGAGGGAGCAGGTCCACTCTGCCCCCAAGGCCCGGAGCTGCCAGGATGTGGAGCTCTTTGAGGCCTTGGTGTGCGAGGCCCAGGCAGAGAGAGCGAGGCAGCATGAAGAGCACAGAGATTCAAACTTGAGGTCTGTGTGTCCTCAATTGCACCTCTGTCCTTGTGATACATGAGCCAATGCCCCGTTTCTGCTTGAGCAATTTTGCACGGAGTCTCCGTCACATGCAGCAAAAGGGGCCTGACACGGGATGATTATTATTCTCACTTGACAGATGAAGGATCTGAGGTTTGGAGAGGCTGAGTGACTTTCCCGGGGCCCCACGCTGATGGTGTCAGAGCTGGGTTGGAACCAGGTCTCTGTCTGTAGTCCTTGCTCTCAGCACTGTAACTATGGTGTGACTCTCTGGGGACAACTCCTATCTGTTCTGCAGGATGGTGACCCCACCCTGGAAAACTGTGCTGAATGGAAGGAGCAGACGCCATGGGGTTGGGCGGGTGGGGGGCGATGGTGGGAGGAAGCACCACCAACACCTGGGACCTCAGATGACTGGGTCACGCGGCTCCCTCAGAGTCCCTGCAAGCGCTTCCCCGAGCAGGCTGCGCTGAGCGTCAGCGTGGCGGCGGGCGTGGGCTTCCGGAAGGCGGGCCAGTCCCAGTCCTCTAGGCGTCACTGGCACTTTCTCCCAAGGTCTGGAGACCCGGTGCAGCTGCGGGTGATGTTCTCGTGGGAATCACACCCTGGAAACACAAAGTGAAGAAATGAAACAAAAAGAAGCCAGTTTCAGACCTAAGAGGCCCTGGAAAGGAAACAAAAAGATTTAGGTTGTTTTCATTTTTTCAAAAACAAAGAAAGTCACCCCTGGTATTTAAACTGGCATGCGAAGCTGGTTCAAAATCAACCCATCAGCAGCTGTAAAAATCCACGTTGATCCACTCCGGAAACACGGAAGGAGAATAAAACCTGAGAGCAGGAATGATTGGCTTGCTCTCCAAATAGACTGTTCTGTCATTCAACACCCGCAAATATTTCTACCACTGAACACTGCTAAGGTCAAATTGGATGAAACATATTTAGATACGATCAGATTGTTTTGTATTCAAAACGTCGTACAGAAGCAACACGGCCGCTGTCCTGTGCTACAGCCTTCTAGGGAAATGCGGTGGGCCCGGATTTGTGGGTTTACTTTGCATGCACATGGCATGGAGTGGAATTTGCTGTGTTTATGCCGGCCTGACTCCCAGGTGATGTGCGGAGCATCCGTGAGAACCTGCACGAAGACTGCTTCAGCAAACGGCCAGGCAGAAAGGGCAATTGCGGGGCTCTCTTGCGATTTCTCCACTCTCCTCCTCACATTCGCTGTTTCCCCAGCATCCTAGTGACCCAGGAGACCATGAATGCCCTCCGTCTCTTTCCTTGGGTTTTGGAGACAGGTGCTTGCTGCCTTGATGCATCACAGATGCGAGGGTTACCGCAGTGGGCAGGGCTTGGGAGTTGGGGTAGCAGAGTGCTCTGCCTTTGTTAGTGTCCTACTCACTCATCCTCATTGTGCCTTGGTTTCCCCCCTACAAAGGAATGAAAATGAAAGTGCCCAATTAGCAAGGTGGCTGTGAAGATCAATTGCAATAATCAAGATGAAGCAATTAGCACAGTGCTTGGGGCACGGTAAGCACCCAGTGGGGGCAGCTGATAATCTTACCATCATCTTTCTCAAAAGCAATTTTCATTATTTCCCACATTTGCTTCAGAAATTTACCCCCATGACTTATCTTCGGTTCGGTATGCCAAGCTCTCTCGCAGCCTCTAGACGTCCCAGCCTAATTTTTCACTTCTGCCCTAGAAGCTAATTTGCATCCAGGAGACACACCCGCGTCCACATACCTTCATTCGGCATTGGGAGACATCCTATCAGGTGCCAGGCCTCGAGCTGGGTGAGGTCAACTAGGATGAGTGACCCCCCACCCCTTTCCTGGAAAATCCATGAATAATCTACCCCTTAATTAGCATGTAAATAAGAAATTGCCATAAACACAGCCAGTCAACAAGTGACGGCTGCTGCTCTGACGATGGAGGAGCCCCTCTTTATTCTCCTTGTTTCAATGAACCTGCTTTTGCTTTACGGTGCCGGCTGGCTCGAGTTCTTTCCTGCCTAAAGTCAAGAACCCACTTGGTCCTCTGGGCAAGCCCAGGGGAATCTCCAGCATCGAGGGGAGAAAATTTAAGAACTTTCTATTTCACTTAAAGTCACCTTTTAAAACTTTATATTTTATGTATATTTTATAATATGTATAACATATTAGCATGTAAATATATGCATATCTAAATATGTAGAATATATTTATACATATTGAGAATGCTTAAAATATGTTATCAGTGGGGTATACAATGCAAATATTTGGGAAGTGCTAGTCTGAATATTTATATATAGCATCTGAATTGTATATAACTTCCGAATGAGTATTAATAAATATTTAAATACGTGTATGATGTCAATTGCGATTTACCAACTACTCTTCCTTGTCTCAGAGCCATTTCCTCTTTAATAGATGGGTAAAAATGAATTTCATAGATGAGTAGGTGGATGATCGGATGGGAGGATGGATGGATGGATGGATGGATGGATGGATAGGTGGACAGTACTTGCTTATACTTACTTTAGTCTGGAATCCTCGCATGGGTGTCAGGGATTCTGAGAACTCCCTGAAATTGCACCCACATACCTCAAGGAGGTAAAGCACCATGGCTTAAATAGATACAGGGAAATGTTTTCTAGAAGGTTTTATCACCTAGTGTAATTCAAGGTGCTTGAAAGCATTTTATACTTCAAATCATATTTACTGATTATGCTGGTTCATGTAGCAGGATTATGTCATTGCAGGCCAGCTGGAACAGAAAAGTCCCCTGCTGTAGATTTTTTTTATGGGAAAGAAGGGAAAGGTTGTGACAGTGGGAGCAATAAGAAGATGATTCTGGAGTTGATTTTTCTCCTTGTCATCAATTCAATTCAATCTTAAATCAGGTTGTAATTTTTAATACTGATCAACATGCCATTTAACTTTGAAAACTCTATCACAAACTGATAGGCTTTCAATTTATTTATTTATTCAGTGTAACAAATAAAATCCAGGTCCTAGCAGAGTTCCTCACTCAAAATAGATTATTGAAAAATATTTGTCTCCTTGAAGGCCTCCCTTCCCCCAGCTCAGTGAGCACGTGAGCAGGGAACACCCACAGCACAGGAGTGATCATTCTTCCCTGACACCAGTGTGGACCAAGGGACCAGGGAATCTTACACTCAGTACAGCATATCTTGTCTTCCTCCCTGTTAAAATTTCAGTAGCAAAAAAAGAAAAAGGAAAAAAAAAAAGAAAGCCCGTATACCATGATAAAGCCATCATGATGATGAACCGTGGCCTTAATTGGTATTAAAGGATATTTATGTTGGTATGACTAAGTTAAAACCCCTAATTGATTGGAGACACTTGGGTAATAGAATCCATGGAGTCCCATTAGGATTGCATTGACATATTAGCTTATCTTTGTACTTGATGGCAAAAGGACACGGTTGGGAGCCTCGCGCTGTAGCACATCCAGGGTAAGATTTCTGACCTTAGATTTATGTTATCTAAAGCAACAAACCCAGCTGCCTACTTCATGGTCTGAATTACAGATTTTCCATTTAGCCGGACACCATGAATCTACTGCTACAATTATGTCTACAATTACAACCCCCTCGAGTGTGCGGCATTCTAATGCAGTTGTTTACTTTATACTCTGGCCTTTCCTTGGAGTGAAAGTGCATCGGCAGCGCCCAGCTCCCTCGCCCCTGGAAGGTGCTGCACCTCGTTACTAGGTAGAGCTGTCAACTAGACAGATGCACGCAGTGCTCTGCGGAGCCGCCGTCCTCCTGCTGTTCTGCTCGCTGCTGCCTTTCTGTCTTCAAAGGCAATCTCCTTTCATCAGAACTTTCCAATCTAAGAAATAATGAACTCAATTCTCCCCTCTGTTCTGGGAATGCACATTCGCAGAGCACAGTATTGAGGAGCTTTGTAAATTTAGTAAGTATTAGCTGAGCCCTGAGCTGTCCTGGGCACTAAAACTCCCTTCCCAGTTCTGGGGCTGGGGGTGAGCTTGTGCTCTGCGAGACCAGCAACGTGTCCGGGTCCAAGGTTTTCCTCCCAGTGTTGCCCCAGCTGATCTGCTCTGGTCCACATTTTATGTCCATGCTCTGGCTAGATGCTTTCTTGCTTTCTTTCTTTTTTAAAAAATTGATGTGTGATTATATTACACATGATGTTTTGTGACCTGCTTTTAAAAATGTAAAACATTTTAATTGCAATAGTGATACATCTTTATTTTGAAAATTTATATATTAGCTAAGTATATAAAGTTGTCTTCAGCAAAAGAGCTGGTATTTCCAGATTTCTTCCAATGTAGATATAAACACAAGCATAAAACAGAAATATGCATTTAAAGTCAAAATGAAATTTTAATATACATCTTTTCTTAGAAATTCTTATTGTTTATAGTTAGCACATGATGGATATTTGCCATATCAACAAATAACATCTGCATCATTACAGACACACAGATGAATAGATCAGACATAACATTTTTTATTTGACTTATCCCTTATTGTTAGATATTAGAATAGTATCTGTATCTCACGATTATAAACAACCATAGGATGAGCATTCTTTTAGCTGAATCTTTTTTCCTTTTTTCTTTGTATTATAGAATATTTTGAACATACATGAAAAAAAGATAATGAAATCCTTCCATCTCCATTATCTAGCTTCAAAATCATCAATATTTTGTCAATCTTGTTTCAGCTACCTGCCTTCCCCAACACACACACACACACACACACACACACACGCCCTACGCACGCAGGCACGCGTGCACACACACATGCACACACACGCACACACACGCACATGCACACACGCACACACATGCATGCACACGCACACACGCACACGCACACACCCTTTTGTTCCCCTGGAGTATTTTAAAGCAAATCTGACACTTCCTAAACTCTTTCTGAACACAGGAAGAGAAGTATAAGAAAGGCCACCAGATAAGGCCTACTCCCTTCCTCTCCTTTGTCTAACCCCGACGCCCTCCAGGGGTGCTGCCGGGGGTGGGGGTGGTTTAAACCCTAGCTCCCTGCTCTTCCTATGAACTTGGAATGGCAGGTGCAGCAAACCTACTTTATGAGGAACTTTAGAATCAGAAAGATGTATGTTCCCTCTTTGGCTTTCCCACCTACTACCTTTCCAAAGTTTACCAAGTTACTTAGCTTTCCTGAGCCCAGGAGCTGGAATCCTCATAACCAGCTCACGGGGCTGTGCTGAGAAGCATGGGCGCTCCCTTGTGGGGCTAAAGCACTATGCAGGTGAGCAGAGATGCTTTGCACCCGAGCCCAGAGCCCCGGCCTCGCCCGAGGAAACCTGCTGGGCTGGCTGCAGCACTGCAGTATGCCTCCTGCCTCACCGCCACGCCAGCAAAACAAACACCCTCTTGCATGTCTCTGCAGCAAAACCACCCCAGACAGTCAGTGTGAGTGGGCATCATCAATCCAAGCAAACCCGAGGAAATGAACGATGAATTGATCCAAGGACAGACCGTCTAACCAGACCACTGCTGGTGAAATCGAGTCTCCCATGACCAATATCCTTGCATCCTTGGAGCACGGGGCTAGGAAGCCCCGAGTGGTTCTCATTCCTGCCCCGGGGCCTGGGACTCTAGGCAGGTTGGTCACAGCTCTGGGCCACTGTCAGCACCTGCAGAATGAAGGTGTTAGGTTCCATGGACCCCAGGGCCAATCCAGAGAGGAGTGCACGTTTAGAACCCGAAAACACTCGGCCTGCACTTGGTCGTTGGATTGAGCGTGACGCGTGCACGGGTTTTTGGCAGTGCGGTTGAGAGCTCAGGCGGTAGAGTCGGCAGGTCAGCGGACCAACCTTCAAGACTCAGCGTTATTATGCACTGCCTGTGCGACTCAGAGAAAGTGTGGCCCTCACTAAGTTCCTGCTTCCTCGGATGGAATGTAGGGCAATTACAGGGTTATTCGTTCATTCACTCTCTCATTCATTCATCATGCTTCAAGTTTTATTGAGCACCTACTATCTGTGGCTTACTGTTCTAGTGCCCATTCTGGTGGGGATGTGGTTGGAGGTAGAGGGGAAGTGAACAAAAATAAATTGTAAAATAAGTAGTGAGCTGATGGAGACAAATGCTAAGGCAAAAAATAAAGCTGGTGGCAGGGGGCAGAGACAGGGAGCATCACAGGAGCAGTAGGACAGGGGCCATCATTGCTGTTTGAGAGAGACAGCTAGGTAAGACCTCACGAAAAGGTGACATTTGAGTAGAACCCTGAAATGAGAGGAGGGTTGATGATATCAGGGGGAGAGAAGTCTGGGCTGAGGAAACAGGAAGTGCAAAGGTCCTGAGGCCAGGAATAGGCCTAGAATGTCTGAGGACTAGCAAGGACCAGTAGTCTGACAGGGGCAGAGTGAGGGAAGGGACTGACCGTGCTTGTCCTTGGAGACCGCTGTCAGGACTTTGGCGCTGATTTGTCCTATGTCAGGAAGCTACTACAGGGTTTAGAGCAGAGGTGTGATTTGGTCTCATCCAGCATTTTCCAAAGTGTGATCTGGGGACTCCTAGGAGCCCCAGAGGCCTTTTCGAAACTGTTTTCCTAGTAATATAAGACAGAATTCTCCCTTTTCATTCTCATTCTCTCACAACTATACAGCGGAGTTTTCTAGAGGCTGCATGACATATATTGCAACAGATCCAAAGCGAAAGCAGATGGGAGAATCCATCTATATTGTATTAAGCCAGATGTTACAGAGATTTGCAAAATGTACTTTTCAAAATGTACAATGCTACTTTTTGTTACTTTTTTTTTGGTTTTAGAAACTAAAGCTAATTTTACATAAAAGCTAAAGCCAATTTTACATAAAATTATTTAATTTACATTAAAATGCAATAGGTTTATTATTGTTAGTTTTAAATCGATTTAATATTATGACCATAGGCAAGAGCTCTCTGGGATCCTCAATCGCTTCTGAGGAAATATAGTGTTCTGAGACCAACTGTGCAAGAGCCGTTTGTCTAACAAGGGTTCGGAAGGGCCACACTTGTCGGGATGACACCGGGGCACTGCCAGCCACAGGATGGCGGGCTCGCTAGGGCGGTGGCGGTGGGGAAAGTGAAGAGTGTTCAGATTTTGGATAAATGGTGACTGTAAAACTGACAGTAACTGCTGATGGACCAGAGGTAAATGATGAGATAAAGAGTCAAGAATTTCTCCCTGTCTGGCCTGATCAACCTGCAGGACAGAACTGCTACTTGCCAGAGTGAAGCGGAGGGAGCAGGCTCCAGGTGGCAAGGGGGTGGGGGAGGTCAGGAGCTCACTTTTAGACTTCTTTGGTTTTAGGTGTCAGCAGGTGTCCAGGCAGATGCCCAGTAGGCATAAATACACATAAGTCTGAAGTCCAGGGGAGCCACGCAGGCTGGACACATGCATTTGGGGGCCCTCAGCACGGAGGAACATTTAAAGTCCTGCAACCAGCTGAGCTCTCTGAGACAGAGAGAAGAGCACACCCAAAGGCTCTGCCATGTCTGGAGGTGGAGACCGAGAAGGAACAGGAGGAAGAGAAGAGCTTGAGGGATTCCGAGGAAGCCCGTGGAGAAGGACAGAGTGGCGCACGGCGCCGGGCAGCAGGTGCTGGCTGCAGCTTTAGCAGCTGGGCTTCTGGCGACCACGTCACAAAGCTGACCGGGCGAGTTGAGGAGCCAACAGAGGAGGTGAGGACAGGCCACACTCTGCAGGGATTTTGCTGATTGGGTGGGAGAGAAAGCAAGTGGCCGTGGAGGACAAGCAAAGTCCACAGAGGGTGTCTTTGCCCCTTTGACATGGAAGGAGAAAATCATATTTACTCTTCTGCTGAGGAAGAAACAGCAGAAAGGTGGACTTTGACAAGACAGGAAAGAGAGAGCAGCTGCCGGTAGAACTGACTGCATGAAGGAATCGTTAGGGAGGGGCGGGAGGGGCTGGTGCTGAGCCGGACAGCGCCTCCAGGGGACAGGAGGGACAGGGGGCCACCGTGCAGTCAGGGGCAGGCTCTGCTCTCACTGCCGCTGTTTTCCCAGCGGGACTGGAAGCAAGTTCTTCACCGTAAGGACAGGGTAGGAGGTGACAGAGGGCTAAAGAGAGATCGTTATCTTGGCAATTACAAGACCACATGAGGTAGACTCTTCAGTGCTGGATAAACGCTTGGTGCTGTTTACTCTTAAATATAGGTGTAGGGCAGCAATGCTGTTTTTCACTGTGTCCCAGTAAAAGGGGATTATTGTTCTCTATAGGTCAAACACACACGTTTGCTGACATTCCTCTTCACACTGACACCTTTCTAGATTTCCCGCTGTAACCCACAGGTCTACAGAACAGTGGAGGAGACGCTGCTTTATAATGTGTATTGTAATGTAGTTCCGATGACCAATGATAAGAAGTGGGTTTTTAAAAGTTCCATACCTGTGGCCATATTTACCCATCCAAGAGCCTGGTGGAATGAGACAAATGAAGTCCCCTGTGCAGTGTCATGCAGCTGATGGAGGGTGTGCCTGGAAACGCTGCTTTTGCCGTGTCCCTGGAGCGGGGTACCTGCGGACGGAGGCGTGCCAGGCAAGGAGGGGGGAGGATATTAGCCATGTGTTCTCTTTCCGGTCGATTTCTCCGCCGGGCCCCAGGGCCTTCCTGTAGCCAGGCAGCCAGCAATGATTCATCGCCGTCTTAGGGGGAAGTTGCCATCACAGAACAGGAGAACAAAGACAGCAAACTCTTGGCTTTTAAACTCAAGAGCCTCCATTTCCTCCTCCCTCCTCCGAGCTTGGGAAGAGGGACAGCTAGGAGGTGAGGACATAACAAGAAAAGTAGGCACTGGGGGCCCGCCCCTGCCCAGCTATATAGGAAGTGGCGACAAGGAAAAGTCCAGACCAATGCAAACGTCCCAGGACCAAGGGAGAAACCCTGAACTGAACTGGTCAAATCCAATCCTGAACACGAGCAAGTCTATCCATTATATGGATCGTATTTCTACCACCAGGGACCTTAAAGAAGAGATTCATTGGGCTGCAGAAAAATAGAGAAATTGGCATTTCTGCATGCCCGTGTGGCTTCTCCTTAGTTCCACTTGCAAAATGGAAACGTTTGTTGAAAAAATATCTATTAAGTCACTAGAAATGTGAAGAGGCTTATCATAGTGGTCTTCAAATGGGGGAGATTTTGCTCCCAGGGGATGTAAGGCAATGCGTCGCAGCTGGGGCAGGAGGGTTGCTACTGGCACCGAGTGGCTGGAGGCCAGAGGCTGCTGAACGCCTGCGATGCACAGGACAGGCCTCCACGACAAAGAATATTGCACCCAAATGTCAGTGATGACAAGATGGGGAAATTCTTGATTTCTTTCTTGAATCAAATGGTAAGTTCAGCATAAGAGGAGCAAATTGTTCAGGGAGAAAGGTGGTGAAGATACAGGAAGAATATAAATTGGAACTGAAAGAGATGATAACTTCTAACCTCCTCTGCATTCTGAAGTAGCAGTAGTTACAGCACCGCAACTTGTTACATCTCACAAGAGAAAGGCCTTTACAGCTAATTGCATCCTACTTTCCTATAGTCCACAAAAGAAGTACTCAAAACACTAACAGGCACACAATATAACAAAAGCACCAGGATTTCAGTTTGTCACCATCTGGCGTGCACAATAAACCATCCTACGTACGTTTGGTGAGAGTCGCCTCACGCTACTGTTACGTGGGTGTCCCCTCCCTCCCCCTCCTCCACACCGGGCCCCCTTCACAGATGCGCAGCCTGCCACCCTCAGAGCGCCGCTCCCACGACTGCCTCCCCACGAAGCCACGCCTGCCACGGCATTTAGGGTGCAAAGGTGGCCTGATTTCCTGGCTACAAGCAACTTTCTCTTCTTGGAACTCATGTGATACTTAACATACTTAACATGTATCTCTTTTGTGATACACGCCTCCTGCCTTGAATTAGAATCACTTGGATTCTTGCATGTCTCCCCGCAAAGTCCTGCAAATTCCGTCAGAGCCAGGATAAGAACTCGGTTTCTCCAGGGAGCTCTGGCCCGTGGTGGGTGCTCGGCAGGCCTCCATTGGCTGTGTGATGCTTCCACAGGCTATTAAAAATATTTTTATTGACTGCATGTAAAAGTGTATTTATGGAATTACCTTATACTGGTTTTGCCATCAGATAGTTCCAGCCCCTGTGTGGCCCCAGAAGCTAGTTAAAGCTCTCAGTTTCCTTTTTCTTGGGGTGTGTTGGGGGGACAGGCTGTGAGGGGGCCTAGAGAGACCTGAGAAAGGATGGCAAGCTCATTAATATTCATGTTAAGTAAGTTGCCATAGGCAGTGACAGTTCGGTGTACGGATAGGCAGACTGAAGCTCAGGAAATATAATTCTGCAGAGGAGGTGACTCCCCAGGTCACGGAGAGTGTGTGACAATGGGAACCCTCTCCCCTGCTCCAATGGTTTGTGTCCAAGAAGACCCACGTCCGTGTGAAAGAGACGAGTCGCCAGTTTGAATGCTAAGCAGAAAGGAAACACTTTGAAACTGTATAATCTCTGTGAAGGAATGACCATTTTCCTTGTGGGCAAACGTGCCCAGTGGCAAGTGCTACGGTCCGTGGGAGAAGACAGGAACACTGGATGGGAAGGGCAGAGGGCAGAGCAGGGCGGCTGCAGCTTAGGACGCTGGCCTGACTGCGTGGCCATTTTCTGTGGCTCACAGGCCTGGTGGCCACCTCCTGCAACCACCCGAGGGCCGCCGAATCTGAGGGCCATTAGGCTCACCAGGAGATGGTGAGGGACAGGAACGGCATTCGGGCTTTGGAAGGCTTCCATGGCTTGGCACTGGGGCAGGACTGATGACAAGGGCTCTGGCCGGGTCTTTTCTCTGAGTCCCTCCCAGCCTCACCAGGCCACCCAGTGTCCCCATCGCCTGCCTGGCTGCCTCCTGGGCAGGGGAACAAGTGGGAGTGGGGGTTGGGGGACGCAGGGGAGAGAGAGTGGTTCTGGTTGCTGTTTTTATTTTCGCTCTCATCTAATCTCGGACACTTTCTTTCTGACTTTCCCGATGGCCTGGAGGCTGGGAGGGTCTGGATGGAAGAATACTGAGGACATGCTGACCACGTGCCAGGCAGAGTAGGGAGCAGGCTGGGTCCCCTCCAATCCCTGCACTCCCACACGGGCCCCCTGGTCATGCAGATGAAGCGCTTGCCCAACGTCGGGCAGCTGAAGAACAGGGAGCTGGGGTGGAAGCCAGGCAGCCCAGCTTTAATAGCCATATGCCACGTAACAAGCTGAAAAGGGGAGGGGCGAGGGGAGGTGGTGCAACCCAGGCCCGCCCAGGAGCAGAGCGTGGCTGGGCAAGGAGGAAGGCGTCGTTCCCATGGAGGTGCATTGAGGCACAGCTCACTTCTTCCAGAAGCTTTTTCCCTTTGCTCACAGTATGTAATCTGTTTGCACATAGATGGAGACAAGTGACACCAGCCAGATGTAAAACTGAGACGCCTCCTAAAATTGTTTCCATCCCCTCTTTTCTTTCAAGAGCATCTCCTCCTGACTCGTGCCAGGTGACCATTATTTTTCAACATTTTAAAGTCTCTTCCGATACTGCTTTTAAGATCTGATACCGTTTTATACTGTTTGCCTGAAATGTATTCACATTTTTGTGTGCCCTTTCCTGGGATTTGCATATTTGAGCTTTTCTCCCTTCCCAGCAGCATGTGCGGCGTCACTGCCCTGAAATGAGTTTAGGTAACATCCAGGTTTGAGGAGAGATATTTGGGAGGTCCCAGAAGCCTTCTAGTTGTCCCTAAAATTATTCTCTGCCTGAGGCTTGCCCTGAAAGTGAACCTGCTTTCCCTCTTGACCCGCGCCTGGGGCTAGGCTGGAGCCCAGGGATCTGGAGCTCGGGCGACTCCCTGCACCCTTAAGGCAGAGCAGCCAAGACTCTTCCCGCAGAGGGGACAATCCAGGGAAAAGGCCTCCTGTGTGCATTTTCACTTCCAGTGTTGCTTTTGTCTCCCTGCATAATAGTAGCGATAATAATAACAATGACTTCATTTATTAAGGGCCTACTAAGTGCCAAAAGTTATGCTAAGTCCTTCACATACTAGATGTCTAAAGCTGTAGTGGTTGAGTGCTTGAGTTTGGGTATCAGGTTATCATAGTGTATAACTTTAAATGTTGGCCGTGAGGTTAAGCGAGAGAACATATTGTAAATATTTAGCATAGGGACTAGTATGTAAGAAGTATTCTATAAATGTTAGCCCCGTTCACTTAACCTTTTAGGATACGTATTATTTTCTCCACTTGACAGATTTGGAAACTGAGTCTCAGGGAGGCTATATAGAGTCTCTGAGATTTTATAGCTAGAAAGAGGTGAAGTTAAGATTTGAACCCAGATCTATCTGATCTTCTCTGCTACTGATACTCTGCAATGCTATTTGGGTCTCTTCAAAAGTGTCAGGTATGTTACAACAAGTGGCTTCCTTGATTTTTGGAAATACAACATTCCTCATGCAGTACATTAGATTTGTCCCTATTCATATGACTAAATGGATTCAGTGTGCAATCGCAGGTGAGTAATTTTCTCTTCTGTTATGATAAGGCAATAAGGTAGCCCTTTTCAATAAGCAACTTTATTTTCAGAATAGTAGTTTTACTTTTTAAAATCTTGAGATCATATTTCTAAGGTCACTCATGCACTAAGGTAGAATCACAGCTCTTTTCGCTCCCAAGTCAAGGCTCTTGTACATAGTAACAGTTCAAGGAAGTAGAAAGGTGACATATGGATTTGTATGGAGTTGTTGCATGTGGTCTGTGTATATATGATAACCAATAAATCCAAGACAAGCATACCTTAAATCCCATCCAAGGGGCTACAAAAGCTATTACAGTTCCTACAGCACAAAAAGTCTTCGTGCAAACTTTCTGGAAGGCATAGTAATATCACCACAACCCAAGGACAACTTATAATCAGGACCCGGCGAGTGTCCATTCCACTTCAAGTCAGAACAATGGCTGAACTCCCTCCCTTTTATTAGTAAGGTGCCAGAGAGGGCTAACTATCTCTGTCCTAACCTATTCATCACCATCTCACTATCCCAAACAATGACACAGATTTCTTTTCTGTTGTTTTCTCACTAAAAGCCCCAAGGTGTATGTCTTCAGTGCCTGCCACTCTTGTTATCTGAGTTAGTACATTAATTCACCGTGGTGTGCTCTAATGCGCTCTAATGTGCAGCTGTGGCTGTGATTGTACAGTAACGTGACTTTTCACAGCTAACTCGTGACCCTCTCAGTAGGCACATGTTCAAAATGAGTATAAGTGAGACTATGTTATTTACAGCTTACATGGCTTTGATAAGACTTTGTTCATCTTATTCTCCAGATAGCATTGAACTCTGCGGAGCACAGTAGCACCTCCAGAGGCAAATGTGAAGCTTCTCAAATCCCCTTTTCTGACACAGCTGCACAGGGATATTAGAGCTACTGTTATCTCCCCTAGAACATGCTCAGGCTAAGACAGTATTTTGCAAAGTTTGGGCTTACAGATTTCCGGAATAATCCAAGAAGTATCTGTAGTAAAGGACCAGTTTGTTTTTGCTTTGCTTTTTTTTTTTTATAATTTATCATCTATTGCATACTGATATGTATTTTAAATATAATAAAAATGAATCATGAGAATGATTTAATAAAAAAAGCATAAAAATATAAGCCCCAAATTTTGAATATGAGATTTTATGTCTGAAGCAGACATAAAATTACCAGTCAAATTGCTATCAAAGTTTCTAAATGCTTACTGTCAATTTCTGGACTCATCTCCTCTTGGACCAGGAACAAACTGCAGACTGGCACCTTCCAGAGACCACAGTTGGAGTACACTGGTACAGGTTGAGCACCCCTAATCTGGAAATCCAAAACCTCAAACTTTTTGAGTACTGATGTGACACCACAAGTGGAAAGTTCCACAGCTGACCTCATGTGCCAGGTCACAGTCAAAATGCAGACAAAATTTTGTTTCATGCACAAAATTATTAAAAATATATAAAATTATCTTCAAGCTACATGTATATGGTGTCTATGAAACATAAATGAATTTCATGTTTAGACTTGGCTCCCATCCCCAAGGTATCTTATTATGTATATGCAAATATTCCCAAATCTGAAAAAATCCAAAACTCTTCTGGTCCCGGGCATTTTGGATAAGGAACACTCAAGCTGTATGTGTCGAACAGTGGACCAGGATGGTCTCTATGGATCCTCCAGCTCTGTCATCCAATAGCTCTGTGTCTATCTTAAGACCTGAACGGAGCGTAATTGGTATGAACTCGATGTTTGTGTCCCTGCAAAGTTCATATGTTGAAACCTTAACTCCCACCGTGATAATATTTGGAGATGGGATCTTTGGGATGTAGGTGAGGTCGTAAGGGTGGGGCTCTGTGATGGGAGTAGTACCCTTCCAAGAAGAAGAGAGATCAGAGTGTCCTCTCTCTCTCTTTCTCTCTCCTCTCTCCCCCTGTTTGTGAGGACACAGCAAGAGGGTGGCCATCTGCAACCCACGAAGAGAGCCTTCACCAGGAGCTGAATCTGCCAGCATATAGATACTGGATTGATTTTTCAGCCTTCAGAAATACGAGAAATAAATGTCTGTCATTTAAGCCAGGTATCTTGTTTGCCATGGCAGCCCAAGCTGTTTAATACAATAGTGTAACACTCCCTTGTGACTAGCAGAGTACCCAAGGCCAAGAGCTCCTTCTGTGAGCGGACCAGACTTCAACCCTTAAATGACGACCCCGGTTGTATCATCGTCTGGTTCAAGAGCACAGCTTGACTGTATCCACGTTATTCATGAGCACACAAATCACAGCTTTCCTATCTGGTCCCTGAAGAATGGATGCCTTGCTGCTCTGATTAATTATGCATCAGTTAATTAATTTGTTGGCTTTAGTGAATTGAATCAATTATTTTAAATGGCTTTTAATTGTTAATATATGCATTATAACAGAAGACAAAAGCTGTTAATAGAATTCAACATGAAAACCTCCCAGGACAGGAGATGGCCTTGTAAAATAAATTATTTAAAGTTTCCCAAAGAGTCTCTGTGACTTCCAAAATGCCAACTGAAGCAGTATGAGATTTTGTTTACGGGTTCTCGTAGAAGTAATCCTAAGTGAATACATATGAATAAGGTTGGAAGATTATTGTCATCCACACAACTGATTCTGCACTTCTGCATGTAGGTGTCTGAGGAAAGCTAGAAGGCTCCACGTGGGCAAGATTTCCTCTAGTGGACAGGGTAAACCTCCATCTAGAACTAGTGATTTGCAGGTGAGGTGGGCACTAAGTGTCTGTCAACAATGAGTGTCTTGGAGGAGTCTCTGTCTTGCTGCTAGATTCTTTCTCACTTCAGAGAGGAAGCCAGGTAAGGGGTGGGGTCTGGCAATACTGGGCTGGGCTGTGGGTAGGGAGGATCCTCCAAGTGTAACCATCTCTCCTCACCCAATCTGGACATCTGGAACCCAGCACCAGTGAGAGGGAGAATCCACAGCTCCTCTCACTTCTGCTCCTGGGATTTGCCCCATGGTTGTGAAGGAAGAAGGGCAGAGAGCTAATCCGAACAGTCAGCAATTTTCTTTCCTAAGCACCTTAATGGCAACCACAGAGAAGATCTTTGGTAATGAGCCAAAGTAAATCCTAGGCTAAACTTTGTAGGCTGCAATATTTTTACTGAAAAGTTCAGAGCTGATCTGTAAGTAAGCCTCATTTCAAAGACTGATTCCTGCTTCTGAAAACTCTGTTCCAGATGCCCAAAGAGGGTGGTTGGGAATCAGAAGAATACCAAATATAGTATTCTATAGAATTGGCCAAATATAGTTTTTAAACTATTATTTGACTAACTCATTTACTGTCCAAACATTTGAAAGCCCCTATGTGCCAAGGCTACATATTACTGTGCTGCGTTAAAGACAGAAAGATGCCTGTCCATCCTCTCAATAAGACAAATCTCTGGTAATAGACATCTGGGACATCATGTAAGAAATGCTACAAAAAGTCACATAACAGGGGCTATAACAGCATATTGAAATGCCACTTAACCGGGGCTAGCAGAGTCGTGGAGATTTCATAAAGGAGGAGAATATGGAAGGACAAGGCAGGAGGAGTTAGCTAAGCAAATGGTCAGGTGGAAGAGAGAAGACATCTGTCAGCTAAAGAGCCAGAAGACATGTGAAAGTCCAGCACCAACTGTCGGGGCCAGAGTGCAGCTGGGGTGAGGTCCGGATTGTGAATCCTGCAGGCAATGAGAAGCCCTTGAATGGTTTTAAGGAGAAGAATGGCATGATATCTGTGTTTAGAAATATTGTCACAGCAGTAAAGTGGGAAATGGATTAAAGAATAGTAAAGACAGTAAGCAGAGAGACAAGGTAGGACCCTGTTGCAGCAATTCAGGAACAAAGTGATGAGAACCCCAAATAACTAACCTGGTGAGACTTGAGCATGGTAATGATGTGCACACCCAGATGCCCTACCCAGATGCCCATCATTGAAGAACTCATTGTCCCAGTTACTGGGACTCTTGTGAGCAGAGTCTTCAGCTCCCAGCCCCATCAGGGGTTGCCTGAGTTTCACAAAGCTGTTTGCCAAAGGCCACTTCCCACCCCAAGGTGGCCCAACAGCAGTGATATGAGGACATGAAAACTTGGCCAGCTTGGTCCAATGTGGGGACACTCTGAAGGTTCTGTCTAGCTCCAGTGCTTCCTGTGGAACCTCCAAAGGCTGTCATTGTGTCTGCATGAGCTCGACTTCTCCCTCTGCCTAATCCTGCCTCAATTTCCTCACTGCCACACGGTTGATCCCAGGAGCACGCCCTAATAAATATGCTGCACACCAAATTCCATGAGTCAGCTTCTTGGGAAACCCAAGCTGCTAGAGTAACCAACTTGATTCATAGATAAGGAAGAGGAAAAATGCATGTTCCAAGACTTCTAGCTTAGGTCACTAAGACAGGAAATAAAGAAAGAACAACTTTGAAAGGGGAGTGATGTGTCCAGTTTGAGCATTGTCTTAATCTGTTGGTGACACTACAATTTTTAGGTCTCCTTAGCTTGAAACCCTGGAGTTATCTTGGCCTTTCCTTCCCTTTAAGCTCAATTGTCAATAAAATCCTATCAATTATTTTCTTCATATGGCCTAGAATTTGCTTTCCACTTTATTCTTACCTTTTACTTCTATGTATTCCAAGTTTTACCATTTTATGCCTGAATTTGTACATCAGCCTCAGCCTTGCAAGGAGACTTTCTTGGCCTCTGTCCCTAACCCATAGTTCTAGTCAGCCTGCCTAAAACACCATTATTTTATTACGCTGCTGGCAGCTTAGCACATCTCAGCATTTAGTGCCATGTGGTAGATATTGGTAAACTTATTGTTCCAGACCAATTAATTTGATCCAATTTTGGAGATCATGATTGAGCTCCTACTATAATACAGGCATGATACTAGAAGCTTGGGAGACCCAATAAGAATAAGAAATAGTTTCTGCCTTCTAGGAATTCTCAATTTATAGAGGAGACTAGCACTTAAATAGTAGTGAAATAGTGTGATGAGAACTCAATTGACACACAAGTGTTTATACAATACAGAGATTAGTAGGGAATTATTTCCATCCCAACTCTTTCTGGTGGCTATCAACTTTTTCTTATGCACTACTGTCTGGCTTCACCCTGCCTGCCCCATTTAATTCCCATTCTCTAAGTTGGTGTGTTTACTGCCTGTGTGTGGTGGGCAGCCTTCAGTGATTCTTGTTTTCAGATCTTTATGCCCTTGTTTAATCTCTCCTAACTTCCCTATGCCCCCAAACACACACATTGGAAAAGACTACCTTCTCTAACTAGTAGAATCTTATAGAAATGATGAAGTGTGACTTCTGAGGCTAGGTCATAAAAGACATTGTACTTTCTGTGAATAAAATATATGACATACTGGTTTTCAAGACACTGGAAATCAGTCATGAAGACCAGTGATTGTTAAGAGATAGGAAGCAAATGATGTAAGCCCTACAAGTATCTGATTCTACTGCCTTGCAAGAGTTTCCAGAACACAGCACAGGAAGGACAGACTCTCTGGGTTGAGAAGACAGGGCTGAGAGTCCAAAAAGAAGAAAGTGACTGGAGTTTTCAACACAAGAGTATTAGAGAGGAAAGAGCTACACCAAGAGAGAGACCCCAGAGATGTGTAGAAAGTCACTCAGCATTCAGCTGAGTACAGATCAGTACAAGTGTGTGAGGAAAACAACCTAAATATGGAGATAGAACCACCATTTCTTATCTTAAAGGATAAGAAGGAATAGTACCAAATGCTCATCCAATATTCACAGAGTCAGGAATAGTGCCTGTTCCCACCAGCCAGACATAGAGCAATGGGCAGAGCATTCAGAAGGATCTTGTCTCACCAGTGGATGGTAATTGGCCCTGCTCTTATCATACTTACAAATCTTAAACGCAATACTTGAAGGACCAAACTATTTTGAAAAAACTTAATTATGTCCCAGATCAAAGCTCAAGAATACTTACAGCAATTCAAATATATTCGGTACCCAAAAAGGTAAAATTTTATAATATCATGCATCCAATAAAAATTTACCAGGCATTCAAAATACCATAAAAATATGACTCATGATGAAAAGAAAAATTTTTCAAATTGAAACTGACCCAGAAATGACACATATGGGAACTAGAAGGCAAGGCATTAAGACAGTTATTATTATAAATTTATTCCATCGTTCATAAATTTAAGTACAGACATAGAAGTATAAAATAACCAACTCCAGCTTCTAGAGATGAAAACTAAAATATCAGCAATGAAAATATACTGAATAGGATTAATGGCAGCTTGGACATTGCAGAAGAAAAGATCAGTGAACTTGAAGACATAGCAATAGAAACTATCCATACAAACAAATAAATATTTTTTTTAAATGAAAAGAGCATCAGTGAGCTGTGAGACAATTTCAACCACCTTAATATACATGGCATTGGGGTTCCCAGGGGAGAGAAGAGAAGAAAAAAATACTGAGGGAAATAACAACCAACAATTTTCCAAAATTTATGAAAACAATAAATCGAGAGTCCCAAGAAGTTCATTGAGCTTCAAGCACAAGAAACAATCATAAAACTAGACTAAGGAAAATCAAACTAAAGCAGCTCAAACAAATGATAAATAAAATTAAAAAATCAGCTAGACAAAAAGACATACATACAGAGGACATAGTTAAGGATGACAACATATTTCTCATCAGAAGCAATGTAAGAGAGAAGACAATAGGTTAACATCATTAAAGGAAAAAGAAAGCCAACCTAGCTCTTTACCCAGTGAAAATATCTTTCAAAAAATGAAATCAAAATAAAAATATTTTTAGACATATAAAATCTGTAGGAATTTATCACCCTAGCACACTCATACCATAAAAAACATTCAAGGAAGTCCTCAGACAGAAGGAAAGTGAGGCCAGATGGAAATCTAGATCTACATAAAGAAATTATGAGCACCAGGAATTATAACTAATGATTAAATATACGATTGCTTTTTCTTACTATTTAAGTATGTTTAAAAGATAATTGAGCTGCCATAAACATTTGGGTGCAGATGTCTTTATTATATTATCTTTTGCTCTTTTGCGTACACGCCTAATAGTGTTATTGCTGGATTGAATGGTAATTCTATTTTTAGCTCTTTGAGGTATCTCCAAATTCTTTTCCACAGAGGTTGCTCTAATTTGCAGTCCCACCAGCAGTGTAAGAGTGTTCCTGTCTCTCCACATCCTCGCCAGCATTTGTTGTTTTGGAATATTTTGATAGAGGCCAATCTCACTGGGGTTAGGCGATACCCTGTTGTGGTTTTGATTTGTATTTCTCTAATGATTAGATTTGTTGAGCATTTTTTTATATGTTTGCTGACCATTGGATGTGGAAACAACCCAAGTGCCCGTCGATTCATGAGTGGATTATTAAAATTTGGCATATGCATACAATGGAATATTACTCAATTATAAGAAACAACAGTGATCTAGCACTTCTTATATTTTCCTGGATTGAGCTTGAGCCCATTATCTGAAGTGAGGTATCACAAGATCGGAAGAATAGGCTCCATTTGTACTCGCCAACAAATTGGCACTGACTGATTAACACTATGGTGCACACATGGTAGTAATATTCTCCAGGGATTAGGGGGCTGGGGAGGGTAAACTCACAACTAAAGGACATGGTGAGCATTGTAGAGGGGAAGGGCATGCCTCTAACCCTCACTTGGGTGAGGCAAAGTCATAAAATGTTACCAAAATATTTGTACCCTCATAATACCCTGAAATAAAAAATAAATAACACCTGTCCTTCACCCAACTTTTCATTCTTTTACTATAAAAATAATATATCAGCACTAAAAGTTTGAAAATAAAAAAAAGATAATTGACTATTTAAACAAACAAGGACAATATATTGCAGGGTTTATAACATATGTAAAAGTAAAATATATGACAACAATAACATGAAGGCTGGCTGTGAGAAGGGGTGAGGAACCTGTGGCCTTGGGACTACATGTGGCCTTCTGGGTCCTTGAGTGTGGACTTTTGACTGAATCCAAATTTTACAGAACAAATCCTTTGGATTTGGTCAAGGGTCTATACTTGGGGATCTGGAGGTCCACATGTGGTCTTGAGGCTTCAGGTTCCCACAAGGGACAGATATTAATAGAGAATAAATAGCAAGATGATAGATTTAAGCCTAAGCATATCCATATTCATGGTAAATGTTAATGGTCTAAATATCCCAATTAAAAATGTGAAATTGTCAGATTGGATGAAAAAGGATTATATGCTGCCTATAAAAACCACAAATTTAAGTAAAAGACATAAATAGATTAAAAATAAACAAATGGGCCAGGTACAGTGGCTCACGCCTGTAATCCTAGCACTCTGGGAGGCCGAGGCGGGTGGATTGCTCGAGGTCAGGAGTTCAAAACCAGCCTGAGCAAGAGCGAGACCTCGTCTCTTCCTATAAATAGAAAGAAATTAATTGGTCAACTAATGTATATATATAGAAAAAATTAGCTGGGCATGGTGGCACATGCCTATAGTCCCAGCTACTCGGGAGGCTGAGGCAGCAGGATTGCTTGAGCCCAGGAGTTTGAGGTTGCCGTGAGCGAGGCTGACGCCACGGCACTCACTCTAGCCTGGGCAACAAAGCGAGACTCTGTCTCAAAATAAAATAAAATAAAATAAAAATAAACGAATGAAAAATATATTCCATGCTAACAGTAATCAAAGGAAAGTTGTAGTGGTTGTATTAATTTTAGACAAAGTAGGTTTCAGAGCAAAGAATATTACCAGGGATAAAGAAGGTCATTTCATAATGATAAAGTGGTCAATTCATGAATAAGACAGAACAATCCTCAATATGCATCTAATAATAGGCCTTCAAAATATATAATGCAACCACTGACAAATCCACAGCATAATGAAAGATTTAAGAACACTCTCTCTATAATTGATAGAACAATTGAATAGGAAATCAGTAAGGATACAGAAGACCTGAATACAACTATGCACCAACCTGGCCTAATTGATACTAAGTCAAAGTACATCATATATCTAAATGTAAAAGCTAAGGCTACACAACTTCTGTAAAAAAAGATAGGAGAAAAATTGTAGACTTGAGCGAGGTAAAAATTTCTTAGCTATGACACCAAAAACATGAGCCATAAAAGAACAAATTGATTAATTAGATTTCATTGAAATTAAAAAGTCTTTTCTTCAAATTACGCTGTTTAGAGAATGAAAAGGCAAGCCACAGACTGAGAGAAAATATGTGCAAAGCATATGTGTGATAAAGGACTTACATCCAGAAAATATTTAGATCCCTCCAAACACAATAAGAAAACCAGCAATCCATAAAAATCAGCAAAAGGTTTGAACAACCATTTCATCATTAGTCATCAGAATAATGCAACTAAAAACCACAATGATATACCACTACACACCTATTAAAATGATTAAAATTAGAAAAGACTGAACATATGGATGAGGATGTGAAGGAACCAGAAATCTCATTCATTTCCAGGAATGTAAAATGATACAACCATTTTGGAAAATAGTTTACAGTTTCTTACAAAGGTGTGCATATACCCACCATATGATTCAACCATTCCACTCCTGGGTATTTATCCAAGAGAAAGAAAGCGTATATATTCATCCACAGACCTGTACACAAATGTTCGTAGCAGCTTTATTTGCAAAAGCCCAAACAGGAAACAACCCACATGTCTATCAAAAGGTGACTAGACAAACAAATTGCAATATATTCATGCAGTGGAGTATACTCAGCAACAAAAGGGAAGAAACTACTGATGCACAGCAACAACATGAGTGAATCTCAAATTAAAAAAAAAAGATGAAAAAGAGTACATATAGTATGAGTCAATGTATAGAACATTCTAGGAAATGCCAGCTACCTTAGAGTGACAGAAAGCAGATGAGCAGTTGCCTGCAGGTGGGAGGAGGGGCAGGAAGAAGGGATCAGTAATGGACAGGAGACAGGGGATGATGGCCGTGTTTCCCAACTTGACTGTGGTACACATTTCACTGGTGTGACATGCCAAATTTTACAACTTATATATGTATATTTTATTGTATGTCAATTATACCTGAAAAACTGGTTTAAAACATGGAGAAATTGTGAAACTCACTACTGGTGTCGTAATTTCAAAGAAATCTGACGTAGCTATGCCGGCAGCCTCCCTAGGGAACATTAGTGAGGACTCCAGTTCTCCTTTTCTGGAGAGTATGGCTGGGCAGACGGGTCTGCATTAGCAGACCGTTAGATTTTGTCTCGTTAGATTCCACACCTGCCAGAACCTCATGTACAGCCTATAATTTCACAAGCAGAGCTAGTCTTTGTCTGCAACCTTTTAACCTCAAGCACAGCACGATGTCGTGCTCAGACAGAGCCATCTTTCTCTGGGTGTTGCAGGTCGGCACCAGGTGACTGTAGAACTTCCCTAGAAAACCCACACCACATAAGAGCTGGGCTGCGTTTCAACGTGTCCAGAGAGTCTTTCAACTGCCTGCCCTGCAAATGGACAGTGGTTCTAACCCTCCCAGCCTCCAGCCATCACTCTGTCTCTCTAGTGATGCCAAGAACCACACTGGACCATTTCCAGACACTCCAAGCTCCTCAAGGAAGCCACAATCTGTGTGCTATCCATCCTGTACTCCTGGCACCAAACAGTTCCTGGCTTGATGTCTGCAGTGAATACATGTTTACTTTATGAATAAATGGACAAATGAGTGTTTAATGTAAAGAAGACAACATTCAAGGTAATCCTAATAGCACTCACATTATGAACAAGTTGTGGTCTAAATCTTAATTCTTAAGAAAATTATTTAGAATTAGCAACGTATTTTCCTACATAATAATGATAGCAAAAGCTGACTGCATGCTTACTGTGCTCGGTACTTGGCATGCAGCATCTCATGGAATTTTCAAAAGCGCCCACGTTGTTTGCTAGGGGTGCCATAAAGTACCACAAACTGGGTGACTTAAACAACAAAATGTATTTTCTCACAATTTTGAAGGCTAGAAGTCCAAGATCAAGGTGTTGGTTTCTACCAAGGCCTCTCTCCTTGCCCTGTCTTCTGAAGTCTTCACAGAATCTTATCTCCGTGTGTCTCCTAGTCCCCTCTTACCAGGCATGCTGACTTAGGGCCCACACTAATGACCTCATTTTAACTCAGTTACTTTTTTAAAGGCCCTGTCCCCAAATACAGTCACATTCTGAGGTCCTCAGAGTTAAGGCTTCAACAATTGAATTTGGGGGGGGGGCACAATTCAGCCCATAATAGTATCTATAAGGAATTATTGTTCTGATTTTACAGATGAGCAAACTGAGGTAAAGAGTGGTGGAACTGTCCAAGGTCTATCCTTAATAAATGTCAGGATCTGCAAACCAATGCCAGTGGTCTACCCGTTCCAGAATCCACATTCTTAATAAATAATTATGCTGTATTGCCTCACCACCGACCCATATGTTCTCAGTGGTGGTCAGATTCTCAGGCTGGCCCTGGAAGCCTAATTCATCATAACACAGTTGGAATTCTACGAAGGGTGTCCCCAAACCTGAGTTCTGGAAGACTTAAGGGATAAAGTGGAGAAGTTGAAACCAGAAATTCACTGGAGTGTCCATGAGCAGTGATGCTGGGGCATTGGCAGGGTGACAGGCGCCAGGACCTTTGGTGACAGCCCCTCCTGTGGTAGGCTAAGGGGACAGAGGGTCAGTGTTGTTTCTATACCAGGACCACTTACTAGTCAAGTGGCTTCAGTCTCAGGCTGCCTCTACTTACAAAAAGAGACAAAATGCATAGAGAAGGCGGCATGGTCAACACGCCACGGGGATTATGTGAAGATTCTGTGAAGACTCCAGGAGAAGACAGGGCAAGGAGAGAGGCCTCGGTAGAAACCAACACCTTGATCTTGGACTTCTAGCCTTTAAAATTGTGAGAAAATACATTTTGTTGTTTAAGTCACCCAGTTTGTGGTACTTTATGGCACCCCTAGCAAACAATGTGGGCGCTTTTGAAAATTCCATGAGACGCTGCATGCCAAGTACCGAGCACAGTAAGCATGTAGTCAGCTTTTGCTATCATTATTATGTAGATTATTTTTAGGGTTTTTAATTTACTTTACCTTTTTTAATGTACTGTAATATACTACATAGATACATGCAATATAATTTAAATCACTGGAGGCTTTCTCTTCTGATGGTAATGAATTTCATAGCACGGCACTATTTCTTAGACCAAATCTCTCAGATGCTCTCGGGAACCTGTTGCTTTTCCTAAGTCATTTATTTTCTGGTCCATCTATGTCCTATGCAACAATCAGGTTTGTTGACCCCAACTTTTAGCCTTGATTATAAAGTAATGCACATTTTGCAATGTAGTTATAAAAGAGCCTATGTACAAACTGGTCATGTCAAGGGATAGCGCCCTGTCCGTGTGCTTTCTCATTCAACTGTTATGTAGGCGCTATTCTGGGTGTTGGGAATACAGACCCATGAAAGAGCCCTTCCCATGGTGGAGACTGAATTTTAGTTCTTACTGACAGGTGAGTGCTAAGGCCCTCGTGAGGACAGGCCTCCAACCTGGTTTAGCTGCCTGCTGTGCTCTTGGTCACTGAGGAATGTGGTTCCCACAGGGGAAATTCCCGTGTACAGGAGAAGCCTGGGGAGAAAGTCCATAATATGTGAAATGACAGGCACTGTAGCAGCACTCTGGTTATGGTTGTCTCAGCTCCTGGCCCTCGTAGCCCAGCAGTCCTGGGATAGCAGCTTCCAGCCTCTACGATGCGCAGGCCCACACGAAGAGGCAGGAAGAATGCAGGTTCCTTTCTCCCACACCAAAGAGGAAGGAGTAACAATTGATATGCCCAATCCAAATGAAGCCAAACCGTCAAGTTCTCAGTACAGCATCACAGTTGAAAGAAACACCATTAAAATATTAAAAGAAGCAACTGAAAGCAATTTTAAAATATTAATAAAATTTCAAAAAGGACGAAGGTTTCATTCACAAATTTGAGCATGTTGGTAAAATTCTCTTTACCATGTCTCTCCCCAAAGTCCCACTCATTATAGTGCAGCAGCTGCCCCAGTTGGCTTCTCAAGGTCTAACAGGCATGGGGTTGGGGCAGAGAGCTACACTTGAACTTCTTACCAAGTGCTGTGGACTGAATGTATGTGCCCCTCCAAAATTCACATGTTGGAACTTAAACACTAAGGTGATAGTATAGGAGGTGGGTCCTTTAGGAGGTGATTGGGTGGTAAGGTTCTGTGTCATGAGGGGATTAGTGTCCTTATAAAAGGGCTCCAAGGAACTATCTAGTCCCTTGTTGCCCTTCTATCATGTCAGGACATAGCAACAAGGCACTATCTTGGAAGCAGACAGAGCCCTTGCCTGACAATGAATCTGCTAGTGCCTTAATCTTGGAATTTCCAGCCTCTAGAACTGTGAGAAATCAATTTCTGCTCTTCATAAATGAGCCAGTCTCAGGTAGTTTGTTATAGCAGCACAAATGAACTAAGACACCAGTGCTAAAGAGTGCCCACTAATGCAGCCTGGCTTGGCACAGAAGAAGAGCCTCTGACTTCTATGCCCTCCTCCTCCTCTGGGGCATCTCTATCTGATCCCCACCAAGATGCCAGCCCTAACCCACACTTCAGACTGTCCTTCCCGGGGAGCTGCCCTGCTGCTGTGCTGTCTCAGCAGAGTTCTTGTCAAGAGTAGGAACACCCGTTTACGTGGTCAGAAACACCTTGGTTCACACTTTCCATGTGTTACCAGCTCCACCATGCACGGAGGTAAACTTAGCAGGCCCCACCTCCCTCTGGCTCACACATCCAATTGCATCTCTTAAGGAGCATCTCACTTCTCCACTTCCTGAGAAATCTAGGGGCAGGCAGGCAAACATCCCTCCTTTCTTCCTTCCTCTCTGCCGCTATCTTGCCTTTCCTCCATCTCTTCCTGCCCTCCTTCATTCTTTACAGAGTAATAAATTTTGCTTAGAGGTTGATTTTTATTTTCAATTACCATGTTTCTAGGTTTAATTTAATCCCAGTGGGCCATGTCACATGTTGACCTTTTTCCTGGGATATTGGTGGTTCAGTATTAAAATTTGGCTTTTGTTGCATTATTTATAGTGACCATTGCTCAGTGCATCTCACTGCTTCCTTGAGGACTCGTTTGTCTTTTTGATGGTGTACATCCTTTGTATTTGTAGTGTTGAAGTTATTTTTCCCTTACTCTTGAATGATAATCTGGTCCTATGTGGAATTCTGGGTTGACAACATTTTCTGTCAACATGCAGATAATATTATTCTGTTGTCTTCTGATTCCTGTTGTTCCTGAAGAAAAGTATGTGTGCTCAGTGCACTTTTGCAGTCTGAGGACTTGTATCTTTCTTTATTCTGAAAGTTCTCAGCCACCATCTCTTTAAATATTGCCTCACCACCATTTCTTCTCTCCTCTACTTCTGAAAATCCTGACAGATGTATGATGGAAACTCCTCTCACTTCCATGTCTCTCAATGTTTTGCATTTTCTTTATTCTCTTGACATCTTAGTGTTATATTTTGAGTGGATTCCTCAACACACGATTCACTTTACTATATATTCTGTGTGACTGTGTCTTACATTGATTTGATAGCATCTAGGAGTTACTATTTTTTATTTAAATAACTATATTTTTCCTCCCCAGGCTCCTAATAGATGTCTTTCCATATCTACCTATGAGTGACTAATGTCTGCAAATTCTGTGATTTGTTGAATACTGTTTTTCCTTTCTTTATCCTTTTGAAAATACTATCATCCCTATCTTAAATCCTTCCAGATTACTCTATTATTTTCATTTCTTAAGGAATGAATTTTTCAGTTGTTGAGGGGTTTTGGCTACTTTTAGAACAAATTTTTCTCAGGTGTTTTGAAATTGTGAGTGTGAGCTCTTTGTCTTCCACTCCTTCTCCTCACGTCCAGCTTCTCATGTGTGGTCTTTTGAGGTTGCACCTCTCAGCACTGCAGTCCGCAGCTGGAATTAAGCATTTGTTGACAGTGTAAACCCACCCATGCAAACCCAGTCCTTTTGCCAGCACATGGGTAGGCCTAGCTCCATATCGCAGGGCTACCTCTGCTCTCGTCTTCCACCCAAGCACACAGCTGTCTTCCTACCACAGCTGTAATTAATTTAAACCTACGTTCTTTTGCAGGAAGCCCAGAGCATTCCCACCTGGCTGTTCATGGGGACCTTTTTGTCCCCTTTCTCTCCACAGAGTAGAATCCTGGCCACTCCTGCCTCTTTTTCATCCCGGTTTCCAGTATGCCTGACGCTTGGTCCCTGGCCGCTGATCTGTGTTCCCATTCTATTTCTGGTATGTGTCGATGATTATGTTGTTTTTTGAATAGAGTGTTTTTTAATTGTCTTTAAAATTTTTAAGCAAATGTATATTTAAATGTATTTATTCATCATAGCTCTGTGTGTGAAATAGGACGTCGGTATTTCTGCAGGAACTTGCTCTGCCTTCCTGACCACCTTCTCTACCACTTTTTATATCCTCCCATCTGTCCTCCAAAAGGACTATGTCAGTGCACGGACTATAATTTGACTCTGTGTCATTCTCACAAAGTGGATACTCTTTTATTTACTTGCATATTTAATCCTCTTCACTTTACTTGTGGAATGGAAGGCTTTGCCTAAAGCCAAGGCACATCTGGCCCATGGGCAGATGGTATGGAGTGGTGTGGCTGTGGCTTATGCTGGGACCAAATGACACCTAAACCCAGCCGTGGATGTGAATGTGTTGCAGGCTTCCTAGGCTGGGCCAGCAGGAGCAGGAGGCTGCCACTGTCTGTCCATCAGCTCCTCTTCCCCTTTCTAGAACATCCTTCTCATTTTTCATACCTGTGAATTCATTCTTTTAGAGGCTCAGACTTTCTTCTCCTTGCGTTCTTTCTCTTCCAAGCCACCAATCCTTATTTCTATCTTCCTAGCATCCCTAACTCTACAATCTATAGCTTTGCAAGCCAAGATCACCTGTGTCAAGCTCTCCCACTTCCCGGACACCTAGTAACATGGAGTACCTGCTTCCAGGCCTTTGTCAAAAGCCAGGGAACTGGGCAGGGTTGGGATGTCTCATTGAAAACCTTTGTTACTCAGTAAGAATGAGTGACATTATGTGTATGAGGAGCAAATAGCCTCTCATTAATTGCATTAGGGAATATGTTGACTTGGTGCTGATTATAGATATTTGAAACTAACAAACTGAGAAAGGAAGCATCCAAAATTTTCATTTGTCTTGTTTTAGGGCTTCTCATCACTTATGCCTGAAGACCATATGGTACAATAATAACGATGTATCTCATTGACTATGCCAGATTAACTTTGTTATAAGTTTCATGTCATTACAAAAGAGAATAAAGGAGTATTTATTATGGAGAGAGATCTAAAGTTAATAAATTTCTACAATGTTGCATATATGTATATAATATATATGCCATAATTTGTTGTATATGTATTATGGGTTTCTGCTATTGCAGTTGCATTTTCTGCTCAAAACTATTAAAAAATTAGAAGAAATAGAGTTTGTTAGTGGCTGCTCCAGTAGCTAACCTGATAAACTAATTTTAGAAATTGACATAATAGTTAATAATGGCTAAGGGCTTGCCACACCCAGATCACATGCTGCATTAACAAATTCCTTAAACATCTTCTCTGAAGACTGAGCAGGGGAAGAAATGTAATTACCTATACAGTATTAGGCTAATTTGGAGATATTTTGCATAGATTTTATGGTACACTTTAGGTTATACTACAAAGACAACTGAGAAGGCAGACATAGTTCCCTCTCTACACAGAACTGGTTCTTGTCCTAAAGAAAGCAGTATATTACAGTACCCGCTAACCATACGATATGACAGTGTACTTATAAATTTTTCTAATCTTTGCTATTTGATAGATTAAAAATGGAAATGAGACCTTGATCTTTTTACCTTGCATATCTTTGACCATTAATAGAATTAAACATTTTAATATATTTTTGGTCATCTCTCTCTTTTTTTGTAAATTGTCCACTTTTCTTTTCAGGGCTTTGCCTTCCTTTTGATTTATAGAAGGTTTTTTTTTTTGAGACAGAGCTCTGTTGCCCTGGCTAGAGTGCAGTTGTGTCATCACAGTTCACTGCAACCTCAAACTCCTGAGCTCAAGTGATCCTCCTCCCTCAGCCTCCTTAGTAGCTGGGACTACAGGTGTGCACCACCACACCAGGCTAATTTTTTCCATTCTTTTAGTAGAGACAGAGGTCTCACTCTTGCTCAGGCTGGTCTTGAACTTCTGAGCTCAAGTGATCCTTCTGCCTCGACCTCCCAGAGGTCTAGGATTACAGGCATGAGCCACCATGCCTGGCCAAAAGCTCTTTATATAGTAAAATAAATAATGACATTTTAATCAATAAAAATTCCAAAGAAATAAATATGAGGGGATCATTTTTCTTATTTTATAATAACTCGAATTTCTTATTTTGTAAATTTATAAGGGTAGAGATTGGCTACAATGGAATGCAACACCCCTCTTTGTTCATCCTGATGCTGTTCTTTCTTGCTGAATTTGCTATTTCCCCTTAAAGGATTGCATGTGGCATTCTTCTTCCTCTTTTTTGACATTTAAAATATTTATAATTTGGCCAAGTTAAAAAGACTAGAAAAGAAAACATATCAGTTTCTTATAATGAATCACTCACAGGAGATTTTTCTACTGTGTGACTGGCATTGTATTTGAATAAAGTGAGAGGTTATGACATATGGTGGTTTGATTCATCAGCAAAAACAATTTCTAAATGTCACACTTACACTGTTGTTTACTGTGAGCCAAATATGAACTACAGCAGGACCCGCACTTTGGACAAACCATTCTAAGAGAAACTTAGAATCCTTCCTCAGCCCTGTTGTGGCTCCTGTCCCCTTACGTTCCTTTGCCAGACTGTTTTCTCTGATAAATTAATCTTTATTGCCAACTTACTCTTCTTTGCTAGGAAATATTTCAGACACCAAAAAATGTAGACAATAATTTAGCCAATATCAATTTGTCCCTACCCAGCTTAACCACTGAATATCACAAAAGCAGTGGAAACTTCATGCGTTGTTCCCTGACCTATATACACTGTTCCCTCCTTGTCCAGACATAATAACTGCAGTCCTGGATGTGGTATTTATTGGTCTTATGCATCCCTTCATTCTCATGTTATGTAAGCATATACCTCTTAACAATGCATAGAACTAACTGGTTTGCATGTTTAAGTTTACGTAAATGATATAACTCAATGTATAACTTTTACTTAATGATACATTTGTTTTCTTTTCTAAAATTTTTAATTATGGGTACATAATAGTTGTATATCTTTATAGGATACATTGATATTTTACAGGAATGCAATATGAAATAATCAAATCAGGGTAGTTGGGGTATCCATCACCTTAGGTAGTTATCATTACTCTGTGTTAGGAACATTTCAGTCTCATATTTTAATTATTTTAAAGTATATTCCTAACTTATTCAGTTCAGTCTGTACCTACCAGCAGGGCTGCTGAGCTCCCAGCCCCACTGGTCCCTGGCCCTTGACCTTGTGACCTGCAGCCACCAGCCACAAAGTAATGGAATGAATGAAGTTTGTCACCAGGAACATAAGCTTTCCCGATGTTTGGACTCTTCCACTCATAATCTAAAAGAGTTTTGATTTTTAACAGAAATTGAAGCCTTTAGTGTTTAAGGTTCCATCCTAGAACTTCAGAGGTCTGCAAGTGGGAGTGGGGGTGGGAGGAGGGTGTCTTTGGCCTGGCAACATTGTGCTGTGAAAAGTGCAGGGATGTGGAATCAGACAATGCCAGCCCCAGCCCAGCTCTGCTTCATGCTAGTGGTAAGACATTGGCCAGGACTTACCCCTTCTCAGGCTAAATCTCCTTTATAACGTGAACTTCTTTCAGGATTTTATAGGATTAAAACTATTACACATGCAGAAAGCAGACAGCCAGAGCAGAGTAGATACTAAATACACATTCCCTTGTTTCCTTTGTTCCTCTGATTGCTCCTTGTGGGAGTCCCGTTCACACACAGATAAGACTGATTACTTCTCCACCCCAGCGTCAGAAGGGCAGGGAGGAGTGCATGATTGCATCCTAACACTTATTTTCAGAAAGAATCTCCTTGGTTTCTAAAAAATTGACTATAAAAATCAGCATTAAAAACTAAATTAAGATTAATCCACTGTATGGATTTAGTTACATAGGATAGAAATATCCTAAATGATGCCTTCTGTCCAAGATGGAATAGAAAATAATCCTTCTGATGCCAAGCTCCTTAAGTCATCTCTAACTGCTTAAACTTGAGACTCTTGGGTGCATCCCCTCAGCTACCTTTGCCTAATCATTTTTAGCCTCCCCAGAGAACTTCTGCACCCAGTTCTCCAGCTCCTAATACCCCCTGGCTCTTAGCCAAATATCTGGATCAAATCTATTTCTTGATGTCTCCTGAGGCCTGGACCAGAGCTCCAGCTTCTGTCCCCTGTGTACAGCAGTGCACCTGCTCGCTCCTGCCTCCAGGGGCCAGAGCTGCATTTCACCAGAAGTATTTCACAGATACGAGCACATTAATCAGATTTCTTTTTTCATTTGTAAGCAAAGGAATCTTGACTCAAACCAGCTCAAGGATAAGCTGGTACAGGCTGGGGCTTTGTTGGGTCCTGTCACTCCGATGGCCAAGGCTAGGCTGGATCAGACGTGGCTGGATCCAGGGTTCCAACCAGCGCCCTGTGTGTGCTCGTGTGTGTCTGTGTGTGCACATGTATCTTAGCTTTGTCCCCTTCCCCCTGCCCTCGGTCCTCATTCTGTCCCACCATGGACAGGCTGACTCCACAGGATGGGGAAAGTGGCCATGGTCAGCTCAAGCCCCTCTCCCCTCTGTTCATAATCCTATAACTCCTGCCCTGCCTTAAAATCTAAAGGTACTTTGCATTTTGCAAAAATGCAAAATCTAACAATGGGCAATCACACTAGAACCACAGGGCATGAGAGAAGAAGGGGGTCTAAACAAAAAGAAGGTCCCAGTGGAGGAAGAGCATCAGATATCCTGGGGCCTGAGAGGCTTTCAGGGAGCTATATTCTGGAAAAACTGGTGACAGGAATCAGAAGCAGTGTGAGTAGTCGTCTGTGATCCAGCCTGACCACGCTCGTGAGCCTCTTCTCTCACCCAGTTCCTCTTCCCCTTCCTGGGCATCTGGAAGATCACGCTCCCTGCCCCTTGAGTGGCCAAGTGGCTTGCTCTGAGCAACAACATGTGAAAAGTGACATGGGTCACTCAAGGGCGAAAGAATTTGAGGGTCAGTATGTGATTTCCCACACCCTCCCCGCCCCCAGCCAGGATCACAAAGGACCCTATGGTGACAGTGTGGGGCCTAAAGAGGAAAGCCACCCGGAAATGAGGGGCCAGATTGCAGCGGGCTTTGGACTAAGAAATCATAAAACTTCGCATCTTAAGCCACCGCGATTTGGAGGTGTTGCTGTAGCATAACCTAGCCTGTTCTGACTAATATGACTGGGAATTCACCTTTGCAAGCTGCCTGAGATTACTGCAGAGAATCAGTGAAGGAAAATGGTTTTCTCTGATGTGAGTGATGTCAGAGATTGGCGAGATGTGCACCAGGACCAACCCTCACTTGTCCTGCGCTCAGGAAAACTCCATTTCCCAGCCCACCTTGCAGTGGGGACAGGACCGTGTGATTGAGTTCTGGGTGACAGATGTGGGTGGAACAAGATCTTCGCCTTCCAGTCTGGTCATAAAATATCTTCTTGGCTTTTTGTTCTCTTCCCCATGTGAGAAGCTAACAGCAAAGGACTCAGTGATGACAGGGCACACAATGACAGGAGCCCACCCCCTGAATTATCATTCACGGATAAACTCGGGAGGGTTGCTGTCCTTGAAAACTACCTGACCCACACGCTGTAACTTCATCTACCCTAAATGATGCTCCAAGTAAGAAACATGTCAAGGCAGTGGTCCCAAGCTCAGAGAAGGTATGTTGGGCGGTTCTGTGAATAAATGGGGACCACAGAGCCACATCACAGCCTGAGGGCCTGTGGACTCGTGCAGCCAGCATCCTGAGCCTCTGGCTTTTACTTAATCAATGATGGCTAAACTCAACTAAGTGGATACCACCCTTGAGTGAGCCACTGTACACTGTAGTACCGTCACAAACTACTTCCAACTACTTCCAAATTCATTTTCTCTTTGCCTGTTTTGCTTTGATTTGGGAAGTATCTCTGTTCATCTGGTCTGTGCTCAAAGAGCTGCTCAGGTTGTCCATTCTCCTGGGGAAGGTTCTTTCCATCACCAACACTAAGCCCAAGACAGCAGAGGAACTGTGGGCACCTCCTTCTGGGCCACCCCACCCCCTACCCAGCACATACAGTTCTCTTCTGCTCCCCCTCATCATGCCTGGACATAGAAATTAACATTAAGAGCAATAAATACTGAATAATATTTTAAAAGGCCATGGCCTTTGATCATGTTCTAGATTCATCCTTAAGTATCCTTGGGTTAGGGCTGATATCTGTGATGAAGAAAAGTTTAAAATCTTTAATTTGGGTTTTGAAATTCGAACCCAAGATATGCTAGACATGTTCTATCTGGGATTTCAACCACATGGGTTTAAACTCAAAACCTTTGTTAGTTCTAGTCCGCCCTGCTATAGTTGCAACACGACTTGTGTTTTAGCTTAATCTGTGCCAGGCATTGTGATAGGTGCTTGACACAGTGGATGGATGATGACATTCCTTCTCAAGTGGCATAGGCAGTCCTTGAACCATAGCCTGAGTTCAGAGTCCTTGGTTTTAACTGTTTTGTACTGCTGTTTGCTCTTCTATTGTCCTGACTTTGTAGTCTTCAGAGCGTTGATGAAAGTCACCCAGACTGTCACAGCAGGATCAGAGGTGCCAGCATCTGGGGAAATGCAAGATGCTGAGAGGGAAGGAAGGAATTAAAGGATGAATGGAATGTACAAGCAACCCAGAAGTGCTTGAATCCACATTTATTATATTTCTGCTAGAGTAGAACTCAAGAATAATGAAGCATGCTTCTCATCAGGTTTATTGTAGAATAAGTAATTTAGTAAACACAAAATAATGCTGCTGAAAGATGACTTTAAAGCAGTTTGTTTCATGGAGCATAAAGGGTGATTTTGGTGCAAGCATTAAAACAGTTATCCTGAAGCAATTACAGATGTAAGTGACCTCAGAGAGGCTCCTAGTTAGCAACGGACCCTGGCCGAGAAGCTCCTGCTTGCATTGTGGGCTCTTAAAATGGGCCATAGAGCGACCCGCATAGCTGTAGTGTGGGGGAAGGAAGCGCAGTGTTCACACTTTGGGAGAAAAATTCTCAGTGAAAGGTGTAATGTTTAATACTTCTGACCACTACCAAATCTTGCCTCAGTCTCCCTGTTGGCCCTGAACAGAGTGCTTTCCGGGTATGACTTCATGGGAGCCTCACAGCCCCCTCTAGGGTAAGTCCTGTGAGTCCCCCACCCTACAGATGAGGAGTCGGGGCGAGTGACTAACCTGAGGGCTCAGAGCTAGCAAGCCACAAGGCCACGATCTGAACCCGCAGGTTGTCCTCAGTCTGCTCACAGGGCCACCGCACTACCTGGAACCCTGTGCCAGAGGCCTGAGCCTACAGACCAAGGCCAGGGTGAGGTGGCCCAGCCCAACCTGCCATTGTGTCCCCGTGGGACGATTAGGGAATCACAGAGTAGGGCAGTTCTCGCCAGCAGTGAAGGAAGGGGCAAGACCCAACCGGCCGTGGGGACCTGTGGGCGCCAAGCCGCACCCCGCTGCCCCCTCGTTTCAGCTGCGGCTGTGGGAGACAGCCCTTATCGTGCTGTCCGGGGGCCACTGCAAGTGCCCGCTGCAGCTGCTGCATCTTTTACTCTCATGAGTCTCGGGTCTTTCCCCAAGTCCCCAGAGCTCGCTCAGCCGGGAAGTGTGGAGGACAGGGGACATAGCCCCCCACCACTAGGGCTGGGAGCCAGCCAATGGAAGGAAGTAGAGGAAAACCTGGAGGCACTTTCCTGGGTCCTTTGGCAGGAGCCCAGGCAGTGCTGCAGCGCCCCGCCTGGCTTCCTTCGGACCCCTTGCCCTGCTCCCTGGCAGTATCTGACCAACAACCTGCCTGTGCTCAAGTTCGTTTCCTGGGGGGGAACCAAACAAAGACAGGTGGAATTCAGGGTGTGGCCACCCCCAGACAGGAGCTGCACCTGTGGGTAATCCACGCCACGCCCTGGGCGCCTCCCCCTGCTCAGACCCCCCTGGAAGGTCATACTGATTCAGAGTTCTGAGGACAAGATATGGATTACTAAGGGGCACCTGTTTTCAAAAGGAGAATGGAAAGCAGGGTTGGGGAGAGGAAGTCCAAATGCAACTGTGGCCCTGCATAGCCTTGGCCTGCCAGTGGGGCGCTCTGGAGCAAACGCTGTCTTGGAGTTGTCCTGTGTGGGCCGAAATGGTGAGATGGGAGGCCTTTCTGCCTCCCTGGCTGAGTCGCAGCCACGGCTCCCCGGCTGTCTGCAAGGTCTTTCCAGAGGGGACCTGGGCGGCTCATCCCCGCATCTGCCACGCTGCAGGGCAGCTGTCGGCGCACCGTCCCGTCTGTGCGCCCTCCCGCAGCAAGTCCACTGGGGCAGGGACCCCACTGCATTGCCTTCAACAACTGGCATGTCACCTGGCATGAGTGGACAACGGATAGCTGTTTAATATTTAACATTAGTGGTTGGAAAAGCACCAAATATGTGCCTCATTTTACAGGATGTGAGAGCTGGAGCCCCGAGGGATTGAGGGACCTGCCCAAGGCCGCACAGCCAAGGGGGCAGAGCTGGACTTCTAATGTATGTCCTTGACTCCAAGTCCCTGACCTTCCCTCTGCTCTCAGGCCCCTGGACCAATAGTGTTAGACATTTTCTCATTTTGATTCTCTGCTGGATACATACAGCCTGCCAGATTTCCAGCCATATTAAAAATAATAATGAAAAAGACGCCAGACCCATTAACCACCTATGTTCCCCAGGCTGGGCAGGACACAGTTTCAATGTCCTGTACCCAGTGGGGGAGGCTGAGCTGTCACTGCGTACATTAGAGGGAGCCAAGGGCCATAGTTCTTAAAAGTCTACTTTTAAAAAAGCTCTACTTTTAAAAAGGACTGCTCTAGATCAAATCCACATGCTTGTATCTTGCCTCTGGTTGATGAAATGATAAGCACACACAATTTCTAAACAACCCTCCCAACCGTGGGAGTCCCATTTAAAGGAGGGCCAGTCCTTTGGGACGAGACCAAAGCAGGGCTAGGGATCTGCAAGAGCAAAAAGGGCTACCTGCTTCTTTACCTGTAGTGCTCCGGACTGGGGCTCTATGACAAAACACAGAGACGTGCTCTTTTTCTTGCCAAGGCCAGAGGGTCATGCCATGTTGCCCTGACCACTGGGAGATAAAACCCACTCTGTGATTAGGGAATCAGTCTCTCACAGATTCTACCACAGCCCAGACCCCAAACACTGGCTTATCAAGCCACCTTGATGACTAGTTCCTAAGTTTGGCCATCTGCAGGATGTCAGAAGAATGGAAGGAAGCTGGGGTTTTGGCGGCCTACGTTTATAATTAGCAGTGCAGTGGTTTTCAGGGTGCTCGCTGAATGGAACATGAATATTCCTGCTGCACCACGATGCTGTGATCAGGGTGCTTGATGGTTATAGCCATTTGCATAGAGCCACGCAACCACCCAGCAGGAAAGCAAAACAGGGGCCCTACTCAGGGCCTGCTCACCAAGTCGAGTTAAACCAACAGGCAGAAAAGCCCATACGTCACTAGAGATGAAGGGACATGTGGTGTATCTACAGCACCCATATCTTAGGTCCCTTATTATTTATGCACTTGTTATTCTGTGCCACTGCTCAAACTCCATTTCCCTGAAGTATTTCTGAATCAGAGGAAAAAAAAAAAAAAAGAAGGAGAAGCTAGAGCACAGCTGGGTTCCTTTACCTCTCTGGAAGGCAACCCCGGAAAAGGCTGCACCCCCTCCGTCCCAGTGTGCGGGAGCTACTGTGCTACACTTCTCAGGGCATCATGTCACCAAAAACTCAGCACTTGTTCTCGAGGCCACAACATCAGAAGAACGAGAACAAGGGGTTTGGGGAAGGGGAAATAAAAGTTTTATTACTTTGCCATCAGAGGAGGAGGATGGAGATTCCTGTGTGAAATGCCATCACCCTAATAATAAGCAGAAACAGAGAGCTTTTAAAGGATGGCCTCTCAGCTTCAGGCAATTACTGTTCAGCTATACTTGATGATTCTGATTGTCCCATCTCCGCTGAAGGCAACCCCCTGACCTCCATCCAGGACCTCCCTTTACCCGGTCTGGGCCGGGCCATCTCCTTTAGCACAAATAACAAAAGACTGCCCCTGCCCCTGCCCCTCCCAGCCACTGGCCTGGGCAGCCATGCAGGTTTTAGTTCTCAAAAAGAAGTAGAGGGTGCTTTAAAAAGACAGAAAATATTTTTGCAAGTTTTTTCAGGCCATTCCCTCTGTTACATTCACACACTGGTGCTGAAAAAGACAAGCTTTGTCCACAAGACTACTACAGCCAAACTGGAAAAGGACGCCCAACGGCCGTCAAGCTACTGTCCCTTATTTGTCCTGCTCGTGCTGTACTGCTTCTCACTCATTTTGAGGCTTTGGTGGGTTTTTCAGGCACCGTGGGGTATGGCTCCCCTGGAGAGGTGCACAGTGGCTATTGAGAACACCTTTTCAGTGCAGCATTGACCTGGGAGCAGGGACGAGGCCACCAGGAGGCCAGGCAAATGCACCTGCACACAAGCCAGGCTGCCTTCTCCCTCAGCTGGGGGCACGAGGACGTGTTCAGGAAGGTCGGGGCTCTGAGAGGCTCATGACACTGGGGGCGGGTGCAAGACGAAGGAGGTGTCTTAAGGGAACTTGCACCCTCAAAGACCCACTGGCCTCCCTCCCACCCCCGGGTGTCTCACCCCCTCCAGCTCACACCCCTAGACCTGCCCTAAGCTGTTCCCCTCCCGGTCTACATCTGCTTGTGGGGCTTCCCCGCCAGCCCTCAGTCGCTTTATTAATGACATGTAAATATCACACTGATGACTTTCTCCTTGTAATTTGTTCCCAACATATTCTGCAAAGGATTCAATTAAAACAGAAGCAGAGATCAGAGAGGCCTGGGCAGACAGGCAGCTACTGCCAAATTCTCCTGACTGGGAGAAAGCGGCACCCCCACCTGTGCCACCCCAAAACGGCGCTGTGACCGGCCAGGACAAAGTGAGCAGGACGCAGTGACCGCCCTCGGAAATCCACCTGGTGCTGCCGCTGGTGGGAGAGCCTCCTGAGAAGAGAAGAAAAGTCATCCACTCAGGAAAAGACGTCATTTCCCCCAGCTGCTGACGGGAGGGTGGGGGAGGAATTCAAACCGGCAGCCGCAGCCGGATCCGGGCAGTGTTTTGAACAAATATCTTATGCCTTGTTTAAATCAGAGACAGTGGCAGATAAAGATGTATTTGGTCCAGCTGTTTGCTCGGGCCTTAGTCCTAATTCTATCTCAAACAATGTTCATTGTTTAAAGTCTTTATATTCAGAAGTCGTTCCCATGCATATCTGCAGGGAAGAAGCGGAATGCTGATAGCTGTGCAGGCTGGGCTGGGTCTCAGTAAAAGGAATGAGATCAACGCCCTAGGGGGAGGGCCCCGCTCGGGGACCCAATTCTGTGCCGTGGCCAGACGTCAGGAACGCCAGCAGCTCCGCACGGGCTGCCCTGAGGTCCCACCTGGCAGAGACCAGAGCAGCTGGTACCGCTGAGGCCGTTTCTCCAGCCATGTCCTGGCAACAAGGCCAGGTGGAGGAAGGGGAAGCGGCGTGGTTTCCTGTCTGTGTGTGTCCCCCAGGGAGGGGAGCCTGGGCCTGGGCAGGAAAAAGATGGCCTTCTCTGATAGGAATGCTATTTAATTGTTTGGAACAATAGATAAGGGTCTTGGTAAAGGCATTATTTGAACTCAACTGTTTTGTCGAGTTATGAAAAAGGTTATTATGTGATCTTGATCCGATTAGGGTGGAACAGCGCTAAATGATGGATGAAGCAATTCCTTTTTTGAAATACCAAAATTACAGCAAGCTCAGGCTTACTTAATCTTTGCAGCTATTCACTGGGATTTCTGAAACAGTTAAAGGCAAAGTGCAAGTAGAATATTAAGAAGAAAAGAATAAACTATGTCTATGGTGGAACCCCACTGCTACACCGGCACAAAGAGGCGCATGTAGGAGGCCCTGGTGCAGCTGGCGCGCGAGGGAGAAACGCGTCGCCGGCCAGGGAAGCGCAGGTAGAGCGAGCAAGGCAGACGTGGGAGACGGAATGCAGAGCAGGACGCAGCCCAGGAATCAGGCCTCTCCTTAGTTCTCCAGATGAGGAAACAGAAGTGAAGTGTCTTGCTCCAAGGCCATGCAACGTATTGGTGACACCAGTCGCAGGCCCTGTTCTTCCAACTCCCAGTGCAGGGCTCTGCACAGAGTGCCCTGGGCTCCCAGGGGCTGGTTCCGTTCCCAGGGAGGCGCCTGGCGGTGAGGGCTGGCTTGGAGAGAGAGAGGAAGTGAATTGGTGATCACATTCAAAGGGCAGACTGGGGGTGAAAACAAGATCGAATGCAAGGATGCAGGGAGGAAGGAACGAAGGCGGGGGCTGTCAGAGAGGGTGCAGGGCTGGGAGACGTGTGCTGGGTCCCTGGGGTGACAGGCACTTAGATGCTACCCCACCACGTAAGGCCATGGTGAGGCCACTGTATCCCTTGGAAATCCTAATGTGAAATAGCATCATTTAACTTCTTTTAAAAGTTTTTTAGAGACAGGAAGCAAATCCAGTTGTTAAAGTGGAAAAACTGAGCCGCCTTGCGTAAGTGTAAATTGCACACCACTCTGGAGGGCGCCTAGAGGGCCCGAGATTCGCTGGGGCCTGTCTGTGAGGGGAGGAAGGTTAGCAAGGGCTAGAGATTGGTCTTCCCCCAGGAACAAAAGGTCTGATCAACAGAAACCAGCTGAATGTGTGTTTATATGCCATGAATATTCATGATGGATAAATGCTGGGTGAAGCAGGCACATGACAAACAATGACAAAACGCTAAGGTGGGAGGCCTTGGCTCACAGCCTACAGCGTCCAGGCAGAAGAGTAACAGGTGAAGAGCGGTATTGTCGCACAGTGGAGTCTGTTTTGATTATTAATTGCTGCATGACAAACCATGCCCTGACCACAGCAGTGTATTACCATCTCTGTGTCTGTGAGTTGACTTGACTTGAATGAGACTCGAATGACTCAAATGTTACCAAAAACTCAGCACTTGTCCACGAAGCTGAAGCCGAACGAGGACAAGCGGTTTGAGGAGGAAGGAAAGAGTTTATTTTGCTGGCAAAGGAGGAAAAATGGCAGACCTTCTTTTCTCAAAAATCTCAAATTTTCCTGAACATTCACAGAAATACAGAGCTTTTAAAAGATGGGTTCTCAGCTTCAGGAAATTACAGCTGATAATTCTGATCATCCTATCTCCGCTGTAGACAATCTCGTGACCTCCGCCCAGGATCTCCCATTACCAGGTTGGGCTGGGCCATCTCCGGTTGCACAAATGAAAGACTCACCCTGCCCCTCCCAACCACTGGCCTGAGACAGAGATGCAGGCTTTAGAGACAGAAAATATTCTTTGCCATTTTTTCCAAGCCATTCCCTCTGTCACAAGACCAAGCCCCTGAAGTCCCAAAACATTACCTCCACCATTTCATTGATCAAGCCAGTCACTAAGGTCAGCCCAGATTCAAGTATCTTTGTTTCTTACTTGCTATAGTCTTGCATCAGATGTTTTTACCTTTAGCTCCAATCTGCCCTTTTAATTTGAACACCAATTCAGCCTGCCTCTTTCCTCCACCCAAAGCTTTCCCTCCCCCACCAGGCACCACCCTAGGCCCCCCTGTGGCTCAGCAACTCTCCTATGAGCTCTGTACTGGAACTGAGAAGTGGGCCTGGGCCTGGTGGCCTCTGAGTATGAGTATGACACCTCGCCTCTGTTTCTTCCCTGTGAACCTTACCTGTCACTGTGGGGCAGCTGGTCGCATCACAGCAGAGCACGTGGAGTGGGAGTCACTTTTGGAAAGACAATACGCCACCGTGCCCTAAGTTATACTCTTTCCAAATGGATTCGCTTTCCTTGCATACTAATTGCATAGACATATCCTTTACAAATAAAAGCTATACTCTCTGCTGTTTTTCTCCTTTGAGATACACAACGTTCCAGGTCAATTTTTGATTTTCCTGTTTTGGGGGGAGACATAGTACAATACATATTCCACTTTCCTTTTTACACATCTTTGGGAATAATGGCAGAGCAAACGTGCTGGTAAATGGCAGCCAGGACTGCCGCAGGGAGCTCTGGGTGTGGAGGGAGTGGACTGGCCAGCCTCGCCTGGGGCGGTGGCCCCACTCGCTGCAGCTCATCCGCGCTACGCCAGAAAGGCAGTTGATTATACGGCATCTGATTTGCTTTAAAACACTGCCGCACATTCCGTGTGATACATATGTTGTGTACATATAATTTAATTTTAATCTGCTCCCTAGGTGCAGTCGGTTAGCATTTAAAGTACTCTTCAAATGAGAAATCCGTACTCCAGGTCAGTGACCATCGGAGGGATCCTAATCAGGGGTCTGTATGCCAGACAAACGCGTCACATGCTGCTCTCTGCGTCTGCCATAAATGGTCATCCGCAGTCCTAAGAAGGGTGACCTGTGGTGTCTCTGGTTAACGCCTCAGTCCAGGTACACTCCAGCCCAGCAGGTGTGCCCACCTTGTCTTTCCGGTAAGTGCTGCCTCTTGGCCTCCGCAAGCCCAGCAACCCATCAGCACCCCGGAGTCGGGCAGCCACTGCATGGCCAAACCCCTGACAGTGAGACCCGCCTGCCAGACAACACTGCAGAGCTTCCCCCGGGGGCAGGGGCTCCCTGATCCGTCTAGTTCTCGCTGCCTTAGCAAGGGGAGTCTTGGGACCTTCCCGTGATGGCTGTGGGCTGAGGATATGCAGGTCACACATGGAAAATCCAGTTACAAATTCCTGTCTCCCTAAATCCTTGGAACCCTCCTCTCCGTTAGGCAGCGAAACTCAGGTGCCTCAACTCCACCACACGTGGGCCACTGTTGAGCTCCAGTTTGAGTCAAGCAAACAAATAAACTCTCAGAGCCACGTCCAATGGCACAAGCTGACACACAGACTCCAGAGTCTGGAGTAGATGTACACCGAGGAATTGGCCCAACCTGCTGTTTTATTTCTCCCTCCCTGGGCCAGTACTCCTAGAATCCACTCCCAAAAATGTTCCCCAGGTTTCTGTGGATATACATTAGCAAGGGTTTGCAATCCTTTCAATGTGTAACTTATTTTTTCCTGGGCCATAAAGTGAACCTGCACCCCCAAGATTTGAGCATCGTCATGGGTCTGGTAGCAACATTGTGGTCACAGAGGGTCCTCAGGAGAACAGTCATCTGCTTTCAAGGCACCTCACACAGGTGAGGTTATCACAGGGTTTTCAAGCCTAGTTTCCCCCGAGACTGGAGGGCAAACCACATCTACCGATGAGACTTGATGTTAGTTTCATCTGACAATCTATCCAACCAGATGTTCTCATTCTGTCTCAGGTGCGTATAGTTTCCCCAATCAATGCCCTGGCTTTTACATAAGAAACTTGGAAAGATCATGAGTTCAACTGCTATAATGGAGCAACCAATGCAATTAAATTTTGTGTTTAATCATCAGTAATGTGAAGTGCTATGGCAACGAGAAATAAGAGATTCTTTTAGTGCTGGCAAGCATGCTCTCCAGCTCTCACACCATGGCTTGAGCTGAGAGATAAAGGACCTGGGCTTGTCATTTGCTTTCTATACATGCTAATGTATACTCAGAAGACTCCATCCCACACCATTGGTCTTACAGCAAGTACTAGTACCAGAATGGAGAAGTGAGCAGCCCCTTGAGCTCCCAAAGCCCATGTTTATGCTGGTGCTTCGTTGCCGTGCACGACAGGTACCAGCCTGATTAACTGTGGTGCCCCACATGCCCTGGCTTGCTGGCACTCCATTTCCCACTGTAATGAGCTCAGCATGGGCTCAAACCACGAAACCAGTTCCCAAGTCCCATCTTTGCAAGCCCGTCTCCTAGGGCCACTGACCCCTCAGTCAGGGTCCAATCAGGGGACAGAATACACACTGTAAATTATACAGGGAATTTTTATATAAATAATTAGTCACAGGAGGTGGGAGCAATGCAATTGGGTATTGACTGATGAGACTTAAAGAGAATTCTAAAGAAGTATAGAACTGCAGATCTAAGCAAGCCCTATCTTCAAGGCTAAGATAGAGAACTCAGGGAAAAGCCTCAAGCCTGTCCCCTCAGGCTTGAATTCTAGGCTTCCTCAGAGAGGAACTGGCTGTGGTTCACCTGATGGCAGAGAAATCAATTGCTGTAGTGCTGTGCAGGTGGACTCTGTCTTCTAGAGTGTGAGAGAAAGCTGTCTACAAGAAGATGCTGTGCTTCAGAATTTTACTGCAAAGCCACAGAGGGGCTTTAGGGAAGCTGTTCACAGAGAGGAGCCTCCCTGGTGGGATTCAGCTGCAAAGCTGCTCAAGGGAGTTCTGGGGACAGGTGCAGGCTACTGGGCATTGCCAGCTGCCATATGCATCCAGGGCCAAGTGCCTGAGAAGCCACAAGTTGCCAAAGCCGGGAGAGGAGCACACTGGAATCAGGAAGAAAAACCCCTTCCTCCTCCAGTATCCCTCCAGCATCCTCTACTGACAAAGCAACTGCATCCCAGCAGGCAAAGGAGAATATTTACAGGGCTCCTTTGTATTATAGCAGAGCAGGCAATGAAGGGTCTATTTACAGATGAGATGCAATAAACTGAGAAATGGGACACCCACATTCATGCTTACCAATGTCCTAGTTTAGACAGTAAATTATAAGTTACCCTGATCATAAGAGTTCTTAGAAATAATTTCTTCTTGGTGCAATGAGTAAATTTTATTCATGCAGTTCCACCCTTGCGTGAATACCATTGTAGAATCTTGCAAGCCCAGTGCCCAGCACCCTGGGAGTAACCCTTCTAGACTGAAGCTCTGTTTGGTTTTTTTGTCTCACCATTTATTGGATGGTAATATTATCTAACCCACCGAAGGGGAGTTGAATCTACTATTAGAACACTGTCTCATTTTTGTCTCAGAGCGAGTCTTCCATAAACATTGTTTTTCAAAGCACCTGCAGAGATGAGCGGGGACCTCACAGAAGGCAGGAACAGGTTGTGTTACTTTTTATGCCCGCTTGCTAATAAATGTTTATATTTTACAGCGTGGTTCTGCTTGCCATACAGCCCAGTGTCATCAGACCTTGCGGTTTTTAAAGATACAATGCAAATCTGGAGTTTTGTGCAAAATCTCCCAATTTGTAAGTGTTGGCAAATGAATTTGACCCAGGTTGCAGGCCAAATAAAGTCGCTATCTGTGTATCCTCCAGCAGGTTGCTAAACCTCTCTGTGCCTTCATTTCCTGTAACTGTCAAATGGGAATACTAATAATAGAACTCCATAGAATTGTTATGAGCGGAAATGAATATATGTTCAACACTGAACAGAGACTAGACACATAAGTAATGTGTATGTTGATAATTTTAAAAATAGGTAAGTACATTTCTGCCAGCTGTAGGTCCAAGGGCTGCTTACTGTGGCTTCTCCCTTCCAGTCTTCCTGTGGCCCATTTGCATGGTTTTATTGGCCTCACCTGGCTAATCTGTAGAGGGGGCAGAAGTAACACTTGCCATGAAAATACACCTAAGGAAGCAGCTTCACCAACGAGCCGTCAAAGTGTCGACAATGGAAGAAAACTTCAGTATCACGCTTCTCATCATGACCGCCTTCCCTTCCCTTCTGTTGTTCTGCTGTCTCTAGGCTAAAAGCAAACATGTGTATTGCTGCCGCCAGACACTCAGAACTGATTCAGTCCAGTTCTGGGCACAGGGTAGGTGCTTAACAAAATTGTTGACTTATCTGGACACAGTTTACACATATGCTCATGTGAGCTTAGACGCCAGATGCCTCATCTGGAAACCATCTCTCCCTGGCAGAAATGTTGGCCCAACGCTTTGGCATTTAAAGCAGCAGAAACAGCCTAGTGATTTCTATTTAAGCCTGGCATATTGGTTAAAATTGTGAAGCTACGATCAAGGCTTTTAATCCTTCCTCCAAAGCAGTTGGAGTTGTTACCTTAAGAGTAGAAAGGTCTGAACCTTGAGCACTGGCAGAGGATGGAAGCTTCTTCAGCAAGCCCCGTTGCTTCCTCCTTTTCTCGTGCCAGATGTCTCTGAGAGCTGCAGAAAGACAGGAAGAAGGAGGAAGAGAGAGTAGTTTGTTTGCTACCGCCTGGCTTGGCGTCGATGAAGGAAGGGATTGCTATGGGAAGCAGGACATCTCCGAGCAAGGCCTCCGGTGCACAGGCAGGAGGGCAGGCGGCAGGACTCGCCGGCAGTCCCTAAGTAGAAGCCACATGTGGAGCAGCTCCCTGTTGGCATGGCCTGCTCAAGGCCTCCACACCCTCAGGCAAGTTTGCTGTGATGTGAGCAGTGGTGGCCAGAAGACTGGACTGTTAGTCTTCTCCATCTCTGCCTGGGGTCACCCCACTGTCCTCCCAGTATACCAGGTCACTGAGCAGTGCAGGCAGTTTTTCTCAGACTTGCGCTTAACATGTTGATTAATGCCATTCTCTGCTATCTCTGTTTGGCGGTAAACAGAGATAAAGTTTTCCCTTCTAATCGTCACACCCAGTAATCTATACTTATAATACTCACACAACACTCCTGAACCACGGATGAAGTTGATCAAAAACAAAATCTAGCTGTGGCTAGAAAGAGTAAGGGACCCCCTACAAATGAAGACTTTTCAAAAACCCTTCCCTCCAGGGCTGATCCCCATCCAGAAAGGACTAGAAAAGTGATCAAGAGACATACCTGGCTTTCAGTTCCAGAGTCCTTGTAGGAAAATGAAAATCTCCCCCAGAGGAAGGAATCCCTGAAATTCAGTCATTGCTATGCATTGTTAATAATGCAATTCCAGTGGGACTACTTGATTGTCACCAAACAAAAATTCCCAGGAGAAAACATTCACAATATCGTATTGTAGCACAATTTCAATTTAACAGAACACAGCTTATTGATTAAAAGGCTGGACTTTAAAGTCAGCCTTCCTGGGTTTTCATTCTGACTCTAGCACTTTCTAATTATTGAATAAACTTCACCCCTCCATACCTTGGTTACCTTATCTTTGGAATGAAGGCATTAATAGCACCTCCTCCATAGAGTTCTGGTAACTATTAAGCGAACTAACACACATAAGCTTAGGACGGTGCAGGCCACACAGCAAGTGCTCAATAAATGTGGGCTCCTGCCGTTGTTGTCACTGCTTCTGCTGCAGCTGCATTCGCAACCCATTTCCTAGCTGGGTGAGATGAACCATGGTTTTGTGCAGGGTACAACACTGCAGGGCTGTGCATGTGCATTGACTGGAACTGCAAAATATAGAGTTTGAAATAACATAGGAAAAATAGCAGGAAGGAAACCATAGCATAGTTAAAAAACATTGAACTGGGTATAAAAGACTCATGTTTGTTTTTACAAAACAAGTATGTGAATGCTGACTAGCTGCTTGGAACACTATGTTGGGAATAAAACAGGGAACAAAATGTAGTGTCTGCTACTCTCAAGGAGCTTGTCATCATGGGTGGGTGACTTATGGGTCCACAAGCCATCGCAGCACAGCACAATAGGATGATGCTGTAACGCCATGGAGGGCAGGAGTAAACGTGCCACGGAGTCGACCGGAGGGCCGTTTTGTCTGATCTTTGGGCAGAAGTAGCTTCCTGAAGGAAGTAGCATGTAAGCCAAGAGCCAAGTGCTGAATCGGACTTAGGCACAGGGAGAAAGAGAAGAAGAGAGAGGGTAGTCTGAGAACTGCATGTAATGGCTGGAGCACCGGAGCCTCAGGGGACAGTGAGAGGAGACAGACCACCACACTCTTTCTAGGTCACATCACGCAGTCTGCCCCTATTCAAAGGTAGCGGGGAGCTGCTGAAGGTGACATGATGCTAAGTGCCACTCTTTATTGCATGAGGAGAAGGGGCTGCAGGGCCAGGCTGGAGAGAGGCACACTCTTTACAAGGCTTTTGCAGGCACCCGGGTGAGGAGAGACTGGAGCCTGCTGGCACTGGCAATAGGGCACAGTGGAAGGGTTTGAGAGGATATTTACAAGTCACAATCAAAATGACATGGTGATATAATGGATTTGGGTTGCAGGGAAGGGAAGAAGAAGGAGGTAAGGCAAACCCCAATGTTTCTGGTTTGGACAAATGAGCAGATAGTTTTCTTAAATAAGAGAAAAGAAAGAATAACAGATTCAAAGGAAAACAATAAGGGCTGGGTTTTGAGGATGTCGTGCTGAAGGTGCCTATAGACATCCCAGTGGAGGAGAGCTGCAGGCCTGGGACATGTGGCTCGGACAGGCAGGCAAGGGTGCGGGCTGAGAAATCACACACACATAGGCTCTGCCTCTGTCCTGAGACTCTGTGAAATGCTGTTGTTAAGGGGCTTGGGAGCAGCCGTCTGGGTTTCTGGTTACGAGGTGAATACCTCTTCCTTGCAAAGCCACCTCTTCAAATGACTGACAGTGTCCAAAGGATTAGCTCCACCTCTCTCGGGATCCAGTCTCTGAGCCACACCGCACCCAGGCCATGCTGCCCCCGGGTGCAATGAATCTATCGCCTGCAGTCAGTCACCACTCTGAGCAGAGGCCGGCCTCCCCGGACAGGAGGAAGAGCCACTGCTTGGTAGGCGATGGGCACTGACGGTGGCTTTGTGCCCCCCCCCCCCAGTCCCGGGCACCTCTCTGCCGTGTCTCTGCTGCTTGTCATTGTTCCTGGGGGATGGCTACACAAAAGCAGCCCTCTGCCTGCAGGCTCCTTCCTCCCCCAGACCCTGGCAGGGCTGGTCGCCTCCCTCAGCCAACATCAAAGCCAGTTAAATGTTTGAGGGAATGCTCTCCTTGGTGCTTAAAACTCACTCACCCAAACTCTCACCAGGGTGTCCAGGGGAAAAATAAGCCCCTTGCCATCCACCAGATGTGTTTATTGCAGGAAAAAATGCCTGAGCAAATCTCCCCAATAGGTCAGAATCTTAACAAGGATAATAATTCCCTTAATGTTCAGATGCAGCATTAACCACATCCATAAATGAAATCTACAAACGGCAGAAATATTAATAAGAAAAGGATATTTATGGAGGCAATGTATGGGAGGTAATAGTAAAGAGACTCCCTTCCCATCGTCAGCCCTGAGCTCCGCGGTGCTGAATAGCTGACAGCTTTCCAACCTCATCAACGCCGAGCACCGGAGCCACTGGGAGCGGCACAGCCTCCGGCCCCTCCGGCCCTTGGGTTCCCTACAGAAAATGAAATGGCCAGCATGCATACATTGTAAGGGGACGTAAAGTGCAAGAGGTCTTTTGCTTTCATTCTAAAGCAGAAACTGTCCCAGTGTTTACGGGAAATTCCTCTTTGTGTGTTTTCAAGTTTTCATTTAATTAATGAACAAAAATATCACAGCGGCTAAATGGCCTGTCCCCACGCTACATGGGCAGCCACTCTCCGAAAGGCCTGCAGCCGGCGGCTGGGTCGTGTGGGTGTCGTCAGACAGCAGCAACAGTCTCCTAACAAAACCCGCAGAAGACTCTATAGTAGGGAACAAGGGGGGGCTGGCAGAAGTGGGTGAGAAATAATAACAAGGCTTTATGTTCAAATTACACCTCTTGTTCTCGACTTCAAAGCCTGCACACAGAAATTCAATCTCCAGCATTCACCTGAGGTTGCCGTCCTCGCCCCATTTCCCAGATGGAGAGCGAGGTGCAGAGGGCGAAGCCGCAGCCCGCGCCGGCGGTGGACTGTGCGTAGAAGACTTTTGTTCCCACTCAGGCTGCTTCCCACCCCCCTGAGCCAAAACCTTAGACTGGGCAGAAACAAAATCAACTCAGCCTTTCCTCCTTCGGAGGGAGTCTCTGCGGATCCCCAGCCCCTGGGAGCGAAGGGGTCGTTGGAATGGCACCTCTGAGATGCAGGGCTCCCATCTGTTCCTTGTGGACATTTAATGTCCCAGGCGACTTGTGCACAGCAGAGTTTGTCCCAGGCTCTGGCTGGATGCTTCCTCTCTCACAGACATGCAGCGAGCTGTGAGTGATTTGCATCTCTGGCCATCACTCTCCCACCCCAAAGAGACTGGAATCAGACGCAGATCAAGTGGTTGCTGTATATTAATGACTTAGAGATGACAAGGGGTGGTAGAAACACGACATAGGATCATCATCTTTAATCCTGTCCCAGCGCCAGCACCGTTGGTCATTTCCTTCTCTGGAGCTTTGGTTTCAGAGAGGACAATTCCATTTAAGAAGAATGTGGTGCTTTCCCACCAGGCAGATGAAATTGACTTCCTTTGATGGTAGGATGCCTGCACATTTGAGAACAGGAAAGCATTTGCTTTGCTGCAATTCACTTTTCAGTTAAACAGTATTCAAAAAGGTAGGGGATAAAACTCATTTTGTCATTTTACAGCCCTGAGGGGAAAAACAGGGGAGAGTGGTAGCAAAATATGTAAAATAATGCAATTGTAAAATAGAACTCAAATGCTGGTCTCGGCTACCTCCCGTTTCCTAAGAAACCCTCAAGCAGCCACTTAATAAACCCGGAGTCTAAAACAGTCTCTAATTTTAACATTATCAATTTGTGTGGAATGTGATGAGAAACAAAAACCACAGCGCAGCTGTTAGGGCAGTACTTGCTGTAACGCCGGGCGTGCTGAAGGAACGATTGCAAGGCTCTGCAGAGCCTAGGACTGCCACCTACCGTGGCATTGGGGGCGTTTGATTGTCTATGTTTTTTCCTCTTTCCCTTTTGTTTTCCAAGCAGAGAGTTCCAAGGTAGAGCAGCAAGGCAGACAGAAAGCTTGTCTGGCTGTGGTTTGGTTTGGTTTTGGTTTTTGTCCTATTTCCAGTTTGTCTCATTCCTCCCCGTTTGTCAATTTTCCTCTTACTGTCTGCAAACTCTGCCCCCCCACCACCACCTTTCAATCATTTCTGTCTTCAGATGCTTGCCTTCTTTCTTGATTTACTAACGTAGTATATCTCACTTCCTCTCGAGATTGACTGGTTCACAAATATATCAGTGTGTCTCAGAATGTTACAATGTCACTCCCTAAACCCTGCAGAACTTTCTCCATCAGAAAAGATGTGTAGATATGTAGAGAGAAATGCATTCCAAGACCACCAGCATCTCAGGACGGATTTCATTTGTGGTGAAGTCACGAAACAATGACACAATTAATGGCTTTGCCTCCCAAGCTGTTGTAACCTGAAGACCAGGAACCCTGAAAACACCCACTGAGCACCTTCCCAATCAGCACACACCAGACTCTCAGAACACGGCATCAAGGAGGAATGAGTTAATGAACACATAGGAAGGCCATGTCATGGTGAGAGTAATTGAGAATGATAGCTTCTAAAAGGCAAATCTGCATCTGCTACATCTGCTTGGTCTTTGTTTAAAGTAAGGCATGATGCTTTCTACACAGATATCTTTCACAGAACAGCTATGCCTGCCACGCACATGTGGGTGAACAGGGCTGATGAAAACCGCTCGATGACCCTGTCAAGCTGCCAGAATGGGAGTACTCACACTGTGCCTCTGCCTTGGTTTCCGCACCCCAGAAATTACTCCCAGGACAAGGATTTAAGTGCAATTAGTTTACTTGATATGAGATCCAGAAAGTACCTGTAGGACACTAAGCAAGACAGAAGAGGAAAGCAGCCAAGAAAGGGTTGTCAAGTGAGTTACCACTGTGGGTATCTTGGGCTCCATCCCACTGTGGAAATCCAGGAGCCAGTGTAGACGGTGCACTTCCAAGGAGTCTACCGCCCATTATTGGCTGACAGCCCCAGGAGTCATGGATCCCGTGGCCCTTTGGCTTCTTCCCTGGGTGGACAAAGTCCACTCTGGAGGCTGAAGAACACCTTCAGGAGAAGGAAAGTGGGTGCTGGTGGCTGGAAATCCAGCACTCCCATGTGGTGGGGACAAGAGGACGTGGGTAGGGCGCCGACAGTCCTGCCACAGGTTTCTTGGACCCCCCGCCCCAGGGCCTCTAATGTCTATATTACGACAACACATCAAATGACACTTAGAGTCATGTGGTTCTTTGGCTAGTGATGATTCTAAACGGGGGCCCTGAGTTATGTTGACGGGTGTACTAGTAGCTGAGTGGTCCGGGAGGTAAGAGCCTTGCCTGAGAGGAGTTTTGAGCAAAAGTATTCTTATAGGTCCTACAACAAAAAACAAAAACAATCCACATGCCAACTGCATATATATTCCTACACAGGCAGACATGCAAAAGAAGGCGAGGGCCTTTCCTCACAGCAGTTCTCCTTCTTTACCACGAGCTGCAGAAACCTCTATGCTCTCCAAGCACCCTGAGCATCCCCGGGTGCTTTTAGAGTTTCCTGAAACTAGTCTTTACCATCTGGGTGAATATTTTTGTGCCTCCCTGTATCTAAAACATACCTTGACCCAGCATTTGGCAATGAAGTATGTGTGTTCGGTAAATTTTTGAAAAATGAATCAGTGGATAGGTGATGAGTCATGTCTCTAATAAAAAGCTGGTCTTTGAAAATTTGGCAGTGAGTTACCTGGAGGTTTGTAATATTTTGATATAACCGGGGTGACATAGGACAGCAATAACCATTACAGCATTTGCTGTTAATATCTATTAGACTTGAGGATAAGCCAGTAAAGGCAAGGACAATGTCTACCTTGCTTGCCACTGAATTCCCAGTGCTTGCAACAAAGATTTATTGGACAAACGAATAAATAAACAACCAACGTAAAGGCACAGGTGTTAAGAGCATAGACTTGGTAGCTATGTTGCTCAGGTTCAAATCCCACCTCTGTCCTTGATTAGCTCCATGAACTTGAGCAAGTTATTTAATCTCCCTGTGCCTGTTTCCTTACCTCTTTAATATAAGATGAGACAATAGTCTACATCTTATAAGGCAATTGTGAGGATTAAATGACAACTCACTTAAAGCATTTAGAACAGTGAGAGAATAGTGAGCCTTATATGAAAGTTTATTGTTAATTCGGAATCTCAGAGTCTCCTCCATGGCAAGAGGAATTGTTTTCCCAAACAATGGAAATATAGCTATGTGGGGCAAAAGTTGCCTTTAAGTAAGTTTTAAGTCCCACTTTCATTGTCTGCAGAACTTTGGGATTTCAGGGCATAATACCAGGCAAAATGAGTTTCTAGAACCTCAATAAACCTAAAAAGTTAGACCAGAGATAGCAAATTTGGGTTTCTGTACTGACTCTAGCCAATGCATACCTTAGCTTGGCTTAGTTAAAAGATAAGCAAGAAGCAAAATTACAAAAGCACTTTGAGCATTTTTTTTAAGGGCAGTATTGTTACTAAAGACCACTGGCATAATTGCGTTATTAAAATACTGAACTATACAAACAAATCTTTTTCCCTGACAAATTTAGGCAAAAACAGATGATAGAAAAGCAATCCAGTCAGCTCAGATTAACAGCCTAATAGAAGAAAGATGGCAAATCTGAAAAAATGCAGTAATTTACTTAAAAGCAATTTTTAAAACAAAAAATTTTAATAATAAGAGTAAATCTGTGATACAGACTTCATCCGCTATTAGGAATGAATTTGGTTGGGTCTTGGAGCCTTGCACCATGAATCAAAACTAATTTGAGCTTGGATGATTTTCTTTTTCAAATGGTATATTTAACTCTTATCAAATGGATATACAGACAAATAAGTAATGACGTGTGCACAGTAAATTAGCTAAAGCCATTTTCCTCCTTTCGGGACTTAACATGGGGAAAGTGTTATTCAGGGATGATTTCTTCAGATACTAGCCCCTGTAAGAGACTGTCGTGGACCAGAGTTATTAACATAGTATAAAAGAAGAAATTTGGTCCTGTTACCCACGTGTTTTTCCAGAGCCTTGTTAAACTGGACTCCAATGTGCCCCTGTGTGATGGGCTTGTTGCTAGGTAACAGTCACAGGGACCCCGGCAAGCCTTTCCTCGGGGCTGCGGCTATTTCTGCTAGAGCCCTGGCTTCTGCAATCTGGAAACTGTGTTTCCATTACTCATTGTCTCTGTGCTCTTCCTCCCATTTGTTTTTGTTTACAGATCCCAATTTAACAAATGAGTTCATCCATCTCATGCCATTAAACAGCTGCATAAAATAGAGACCCCACTTTAATGGTATTGGTTTACTCCAACAGGTAATTTAATAAAGAGCATTTGGCCACTGGTATTTGTCTCCACTTTGTACAAAGAGGAACGTTAGGAAAAACATGCAACCATATTAAGATGCTTCACAACAAGAAGATGCTGTTTTAAATTCAGGTTTAACTGAGAAAAAAATGCTGTTTCAAAACCACAACTGTTTGGGTGTAAGGGGAGATATTTGAAAATATTGCTTATTAAATCTCAATATTGCTTAGATGTTGTTTAAATGTTAGAAACATTGTTTAAATGTTAGATATGGAAAATGCATTGTGATAATGTAAGAGAATGTCCTCATTCTCTGAAGACGGTGCTAAAGGTACAAAGTGTCATAATATCTATACGTTTGATTAAAATGGTTCAGCTAAAAGTGTAGATGAAGCAAACATGACAAAACATTAATGCTACTAGATTTGGATGGCACAATACGTGGGTGTTCATTGTTCTATTCTTTATATTTTTATATGTTTGAAATTTTGCATAAGAAAAAGAAGTTCATAATAAAAACAAACAAACCCACAACTACCATCTTCGGAGGACAATCTTGTAACACGGAAGGCCCATTTATTCTCTCCTAAAAAGAATGAGAGGAATTCTAAAAGGGGGGGGAGCAGCAGTCCAGGAAGACAGAGATGGGGAGGCGGGAGAGAAGGGATGAGACTGAGGACTGCATGCAGCGAAGCGGCCGTTAACCCCAGCGTAAGTGACCGGAGAACGATGGCCTCTAGTGTTCAGTTGGAAATTGTTTGTGTTCCTGAAATATAGATCCCTTCTTCTTGAAGCACAATTGTTCAGTGAGTTTTGCTATACTCAAAATGATTCATGAAAGTGAAAATGAAGCAGGTGTCAACTTCTACCTCGTAGAAAGAATCAAAAGACACAGGGTAGCGAGACAATCTGTAGACTTGACTATTTCCATGGAAGCTGGAGTCAACGGTGATCACAAGAATCAGGTCTTTCAGAATTCATGGAAACCCTTTGGAAAAGGTTCAAACAGAGAATGGAATTGGACTTGAAGCAATCTCATCTTAATCTCAAGGGCTCAGCTTACATTGGGGCAATATATTTTAATCTTTTTTTGAGTCTAGTAAGATTGAAATAAAGTATAACATTGTCCCACTTGTAACAAAGTAGGACATACATTAATTTATCACTTAATTCATCAGATCATAAAATAAGTAGGTACATTTACTATGAAAGCCATTCAATAAATGTTTATTGAGCATATACTGTGTTCCAGGTGCATTTTAATGAGCTAAGAGTGCCATAGTAGCAGGGAGCTATATTTCAGCATGGCATTGTAAAAGAAGGATAGGTTCTAGACATCACTTGAAGGTAGAGCCAACAAAATGTGCTGATGGATTGGAGTGAGGCACAAAAGAAAGTGAGGGGTAAACAATGACAGCACAGGTTTTGGCAACAGGAAGGACTGAATTATCATTAACTGATATGGGGAAGACTATGGGAGGAGGAGTTTTGACAGGAATAGTAGATTATGGACTGGATATATGAAGTTTGAGATACTATTTGACATCTAATGATGTTCCAAGGCAGATGGATATATGAGCCAGGAGTTTACTGAAGTCTGGGATAGAAACATAAGTTTGGAGTACGTGTATGCATGGGTGTGTGTGTATGTGTGTGTGTGTGTGTGTGTGTGTATGTGTGCTTATAGTTATTTTAAGGGTACCCAGGATTTGTTTTAATCAGGTATGGCAGAACATGCGGACATGGATACAACTATCATGAAGGAAGAAGTTTATTATATTCATAGTTCCCTAGAAACCAGAGGCAGGGCATACCAAGCAGGGCTACGTGGAGGAGCACCAAGGTGAGATGGGTGGCAGAGAGAGGGAAACCATGGGCGAGCGCCATATGAATTTTGGGGGGACACCAACATTTGGACCACAGCACTACGGTTGAACCGTCCACAATCCTGTCTAAAGCTGGACCCTTCTCTTGGGCCTCTCTTGTCTACTCCATGGGCATCTCTCCATGTTCTTCCTTCTCCCGCTCATTTGCTCAGTTTTCCTCCCATCTTAAAAAAAAACTCTATCGACCCTACTCCAGGTGCCACTGCCTTTCTGTGTTTTACAACAAAACATCTCAAAAGAGTGGTTGATACTCTGTCTCAAATCCTCCTGCCCGTATTCTCTCTTTCTTATTCATCTGAGCTTTGGATCCATCACCTCATCAAAATTGCTCTTGCAAAACTCACCAACGACCCCCATGTTGTTTACTTGACCTGTCAGTAGCCTGCGGCACAGTTTCTCACTCCCTCCTCCTGGAAACAACACACTTGATTGGGGGGCACCACATTCTGCTGGTTTTCCTTTATACTCTCTGCTGTTTTCCCCCATTTTCTCAGTCTTCTTTGCTGGGTCCTTCTCATATCTCGCTGACCTCTGCCCAGAGGCCCTTGATGATCTCATCCACGCTCGTAACTTTAAATGCTATTGTAATAACTGTGGTGTCTTTTATTGTTTGTGTGCTGAGGCTTTGACATCTGGGGCCTGGCTGGCCCTGCTCCTCTTAGGGTTAGCCAATTCCTAGAGGAGGTAAACAAGCCTCTCGAATGCAAACCAACCAATCCAGAGTCCATACCCCACGCATTTCCCCTACCAGGCTCTCATACTCTGAACCACTATCCACCTGCTCTAATCACCCCAGGCCCAGATACCAGAAAACCTGGAGCAGCTCTTATACCCCAGAGCCTGCTGAAATGATTCTAGCTAGATAATCCTAAACCTGCCTACCCTGCCTCTCCCGTGACTTCTCAGGGTAACAAGAAACATCAACATGTTTACTATTACCACACTCAGTTCTTTTCTTTTTTTGAGACAGAGTCTCACTCTGTTGCCTGGGCTAGGTGCCATGGTGTCAGCCTAGCTCACAGCAACCTCAAACTCCTAGGCTCAGGCAATCCTCCTGCCTCAGCCTCCCAGGTTGCTTGAGACTACAGGCATGTGTAATTTTTTTTTTCTATTTTAGTTGTTTGGCTAATTTCTTTCCATTTATAGTAGAGACAGGGTCTTGCTCTTGCTCAAGCTGATCTCGAACTCTTGAGCTCAAGCAATCCTCCCATCTGGACCTCCCATAGTGCTAGGATTACAGGTGTGAGCCACCATACCCGGCCACCACATTCAGTTCTTTCTCTCCCTTATATACATTTGTTGATTGCTGTGAAAAACAGAAATGAAGTAGAACCTGGAATGGGATCAATAGAATTTTGAGCATGGACAGTTTAACCATAGTGCTGTGGTCTGAATGGTGTTGTTTCCCCAAAGTTCATATGTTGAAATCTAGTCCCCAATGTGACAGTATTAGAGGGCAGGGCCTTTGGGAGGTCATTAGGCCATGAATAGGATTAGGACCCTTTTATAAAAGAGACCTCCGAGAGCTAGCTGGTCCCTTTCCAACATGTGAGGACACAGGGAGAAGGCACCATCCATGTGACCTAGAACTTGCCCTCACCTGGCATAGAGCCTGCCGTTGCCTTGTTCTTAGACTTGCCAGCCTCGAGAACTATATGAAATACATTTCCATTGTTTATAAGCTACCCTGTCTGTGCTATTTTATTACAGAAGTCCAAGCAGACTAAGAAACGCAGTGGGGGAAGGGCCTGGGTGCAGACGCTTGTCATTGTGAGGACGTGGTGGGGAGCAGTGGAGGTGTCCCCACAGCTTGTTTGCTCAGTGCAGTGGTGTCGAGCTGGAGGCCTGTTCTCTTATCTGAGGCTGATTTTGACGGTCTTCTCTGGATAGGAGACAATAATCTGATTCATGTGAAGTGAAGGAGACTCTTCCATCTCCTTTTTTATTTTGGCATGGTATTGTAAAAGAAGGAAGTAGGAAGAAAGTAATGTTCACTCAGAACTATAGCCACATAAATTGGAGGGGTATGATCCTGATTAAACTGCTCACACCACCAAGGGAACAAACGTACGTGGGAAGAGAAAGAACTGAATGTAATAACAGTAAACATTTTGATGCTTCTTCTAAAAAGCAAAAAGTTAGTTACTTCCCAGAGTATCCTAAAGGTAAAATAGGAAAAGAAAAATCTCACACACACAAAATGTGGATTCAGCATTTGGCTGCATCAGAAAAGGCTCGATAGCCTCCGAGGGAGTCCTAAGCAAGTGGTTTAGGAGGAAGACACGCCTGCACGCGCGTGCGCGCGCACACACACACACACATCCCTCTACACTTAGCACTCTCAACCTCGCAACTCCCTGACAGATCACAGCCTTGGGAGTTATGTTCCTGGGACTGGGACACCTTCACTCAAGCAGCTTATTCTTTTGACCTTGCAGTTTTTATGTGCCAGTCACAATGACATGTCCCCTGCTCTCTTCTTATAAATAAAGGCAATTTACTCATCAGCTGTCAGACAATGCCCTAAAGACGCTTAATTTTTTTTTCATGTTCGTAACAATCCTCCACCTGGGTGGGGTAGCCTTCGTGGCAGTGATGGGATTCTGAGCCTGACGAAGAATTGCAAAGTGCTCCCACTGCACATCCGGGCACCTCTGACATTCAATTGGGCCAGACCAGAGCTGTCTGTACAGTGCTGTGACAGGCTTGTCCTCCCCACAGAACTGTCCCCGCTGCCCTGCAGGTGCAGCTGACAGCGTGCCCTGGGTGCATGGTCCACACCACAACCAGTGCCAGCGGAGGCTCCGGCCGCCTTCCCGGGGCTGGGCCTGCTCAGCTGTTCGCCTGGCCGAGGGGCCTCAGGGAGTGCCAGGAGCACGGCCTTCCTGCCTCCTCTAACGCCCTCCCCCTGCACTTCCCAGAACCCACGTGCTGTCCAGACGCCCTGGGAGCGTTTATTCACTTCCCTGCGGTGGACATTTGGTGTCCAGATTCCAGTTGACTCACTCTGGGCCTTAAAAATCATTTCACCTTTCGTTAACCCATTTGCTGCCCAGGAGGGAGTGGTTTTCAAGCCAAAGTGTCTCACCTGGTCACGCCTGTCTCGTGCAGAGACAAATGACAGTTCACCCTCGCACCAGAAACGATCTGTCAGGCAGAGGTTTTTATTTGTAGGTAAGGCCCCATCTTATTTTTTATGCTGATCACACTTCCTCTCCCAGCCTTGCTTCTCCATCATGAAAATGTAGCACAGTTAAGGAAAAAAGCTCCCGCATCTCGGGCCTCTGAGGTCCTAACTGATTTAAAGCACCGGCAGACTCTCCCGCTTGCCCTTTCTTCCCGTGGAGACAGAATTCACGCTGCTCGGCCCGCGCGGGGGCGGGGGGCGGGGGGCGGGAGGGACTGGTGTTTACCGCAGGGACGGCCTGTGCCACTTTCCAATTCTCCTTTTCCTGGGGATGGGTTATGGATTCATCTTTATTCAGGCTCAGAAACTCTTGATTTATGTCACTAATAAGTATGTGCTTTGTGTCGCAGCCGGTGTGAACTGCGCGGAATACATGATGCGCTGGTTGTGAATTGATAACCATGTGTTGCAGATCCTGGGAAGCTGAGAAGAAGGGGACAGCCGTGTGCATCATTGTTATATGGCCTGGCCCCCACGTGCACATCCCGGCCTGGGTGGTCAGGGCATCTTAGCACAACCCAAACTACCCAGAACAACATCTGTTTCTTGGTTTCACCAAGAACACACAGATTCTCTTTCTGCTTGGTCGTGAGTCTTGCGTATGAATCAAACTGTGCACTAAGAACCTTGATCTCGCAAGTGAAAAATTGCTCCATTAGCTGCCTGCCTTATAAGGACATGAAGATCCCAGGGCACCAAGAGGTAAACTTCAAACACAACATGAGTAAACTTTGACTCCGTGCAGAAGGGTACGATGTCTCTTCCCAGCATCTTCACAGAGAAACTGATCAGTCCCATACAAGAAGAAACAGGGTATCAGGAAGTCCAGCAAAACGCAGCCACATGGACACTCTTCTCCTCACCCGATCTCCTTCCTACCTCACTTGCTTTCACCAATCAAGATCTCGGAGAGATATGTTCAGTTCAAGCTTCAGTTTTGTAAATTGCTTCATTGGGCTGCTTTCCAGAAAGCATCTGTGATAGTCCTTGAAACTGATCCCAGTGAATGGATCATACTAATGAGCCTGGGATGCCTTTGCACGTCTTGGGATGTTTGGGCCCCTGGAACTGCATTTGAATCCTAGTGGTAAGGTAATTGAAACTGCACACAATTAATGGTTTGAGATGGGTGCTTGCGGGCTCTGATGAAGGACACTGCAGGAAGGAAGATCCTTGGAGTGATTATGCCCTAAAAATTTGCATGATTGTTGGAGTACTCTGGGAGCAATTTTTAAAGTCTGTATCCATAATTGTTTTCTCCAGAAAACATGGACATTGAAAACCTGGTTGTCTTTTACGTTGTGCACCATGTAGAGATGATCACACTTTCTCCAGAGTTCTGAATCGTGACATTAAATAGGACAAAAAATAAAAGTGTGGCAATCCACCACGACTGTCAGCTGAGACAGAAAACCTGATTAGCAGCAAATTTGACACCTGAGACTTCTGGAAATGGAATGAATTGCCAAAGGTGTGTCTCACTGAGAGAACATTGCCTTTTTGTTCAGTTTTAGCAGAAAGTGTGTGTTACTCACTATGGTGCATTAGTTGTTTTCTTGGGAAGCCATAATCTAAATATAATTTTTAGCACATGAATTTGTAAAAGGCATTTTATGTAGCTGTATCTATACATAGTAGGTGACTATTTTATTAAGTGCTTTAACTTTTGAAGAAATTGTGCCATATTTACAAATTATCTAAAGTAGCAAAAACCTTATAGGGCATGTTTAGGTTAATTACTGCCGGAATGATTCAGAAAGTCTTGACATGTTTTCAATTTCGGTAAGAAAAACTCAGCATTGCTAAGAGCTTTATGCCAATAACTAATTCCTAGAGATGAAAATGTATTGCTGTATAAAACTCAGCTGTCAAGATAGAAGGTTTGGGTCTATCCTGACACAGCTTAGAAAAGTAGGCATTTAAATGAAAAGTTCTGGAAGAAACAGAAAATGTCAGCAAGTCCATTCCCCTGCCTGTTTACCACCACAGCGACACATCTCAAACATTTATTTTTCATTTTCTTACGAAGCCAAGGTGATTACCACATCTGGAAAAATATGAGGATGGAGTTAAGTACAATTAAAGGTTTAGCACTGAACGTATTTGACACAGTATTTTTGTCACAGTTTTTTCCAATGTATACAATTTTCAACCTGCATCCTCAGAGCCTGAAGGTCTGCTAGAGACATGACAGGGACCATTATAGGGAAGAACTGGGGCCAAACATGGTCATCGGGCTTTCTGCTCCCAATCTAAAAGGAGCAGCTTCCTGTTTCCCTCCCTTATAATATCACGGTTTAAGACAGAGGTGTTCTGTTACTTAAGGGAGTTTGAAGACAACAGGGTTATTTTAATCTATTTAGTACTAATAAGACATTAAAGGATATTATAGAAAAAAGTTTTAAAACATGGAAACCTGCTCATGACATATTGTTAAACTTTAAAATGTTAACAAAGAAGTGTGAACATTGTAAGCCCTTTTTGTAAATACATTTATACCTGTACACAAAAAGAAAAAGATGTATAAATAAAAACAAAATTGTATTGAGAGCTGAATATTAAGGAATATGGATAATTTTTATTTTATTATTTTTGCTTCTCTGTATTTCTTCTTGTTTGTTTTGCAATAATTCTAGATTCACAGGAAGTTGTGAAAGTAGTGCAGAGAGGTCCCGAGTCCCCTTTACCCTGTCCCTCCGATGGTAATGTCAACAGCAACGTAATTATAGGACAATATACATCCAAACCAGAACATTGGCATTGTTACAACCCACAGACCTCATGTAGATTTCTCCATTTTTACATGCACTTCTGTGTGTGTGTGCACACATGCATAGTGCTATCCAACGTTATGACATGTAGACGTGTGAAACCACTATCACAACTCCACCACCACAGAGATCCGCCCACATTGGTATCTTTAAGTTGTTCCTTTGAATTGCTGAGTGTTGTTCCATGGTACCGCTGTCCCGCAGTTTGTTTGGACATGCACCCATTGTAGGACATTTGGATTATTTCCAAGTTTTGACATTACAAGTAGAGTTGCTATGAACTTTCATGAACATCTTTTTCTGTGGACATAAGCGTTCATTTGTCTGGGATAAATGCTCAGGAATGTGATTGCTGGTTCATATGGTAAGTGTGTTTAGTTTTTAAAGAATTTGCCAAATTGTTTTCCAGAGTGGCCAGGCCATTTCACATTACCATCAGCAGTGAGTGAGAGATTCATTTGGGCTGCATTCTCATCAGCATTTGGGATTGTTACTATTTTCTTTTTAGCTATTCTAGCAGGTAGTGTATATAGTGATATCTCATCCTGGTTTTAATTTGCATTTCCCTAATAGTTAATGATGTTGAACATAATTTCATGTGCTTAGCTGGCGTCTGGTTATTGTCTCTGGAGAAGTGTCCGTCATATCTTTTGCTCATTTTCTAACTGAACTGTTTAATTTATACTGTTAAGTTTTGGAGTCCTTTATATTAAATATAGTCTGTGCATGTGTCTTTTTCAGATAGTACTTTCCAAATGTTTTCTCCTGGTCTGTAGTTTGTTGTTTTATCCACTTAAGACGATTTTTCATTGAGCAAGTCTTTATTTTGATGAAATCCGACTGACTCAGATTTTTTGAAATGGGTCTCACTTTTGGTAACATATCTAAGAACTATTTACCAAGCCCTGGGTTCCAGAGATTTTCTGTTATCTAAAAGTTTCATAGTTTTACATTTTACACTTTATGATCCATTTTTTGAGTTAAATTTTGTATAAGGTTAGGTAAGATTCTTTTTTTTTCCTGGGGATATCTAACTGCTTCAGCACCATTTGTTGAAAAAAAGTCCTTCCTCCATTGAATTGCTTTTGCACCTTTGTCAACATCAATTACCTGAGTAGGAAGTGATGGTGCATACCTGTAATCCCAGCTACTCTTAAAGCTAAAGCAGGAGGATCACTCACTTGAGCCCAGGGGTTTGAGTCTTTAGCATGCTATGAGCATGCCTATGAATGGCTGCTGCAAATTCAGGCTGGGCAACATGGCAAGACCTCATCTCTTAACAAAATGTCAATTGGTTGTATTTGTGAGTTTATTTCTGGGTTCTATATAACCATCCCTTCACCAGTACCACACTATCTTGATTACTGTGATAACAGTAAGTTTTATAATCAGGTAGGATGATTCTAACCACTTCTTCTGCTTCAAAATTATTTTTGCAATTCTAATTCTGTTGTCTTTCCATATATACTTTGGAATAAGTTGGTCTATATCTCTAAAAATGTTTCTGGGATTTTGATATGAATTGCTTCAAACTTATAGATTAATTTGAGGAGGAATGATGTCTTTGTTATATTGAGTATTCCAATTCATACACATGGTATCTTCATTTATTTAGATATTTGATTTCTTTTATCATCATTTTGTATTTTTCAGCATAGAAGTTCTGTACATGTTTTCTTAGATTCATATCTAAACCTTCTTGCCTGCCTGCTTGCCTTCCCTCCTTTTATTCCTTCCTTCCTTCCTTTGTTTCTTTCTTTTGACTACTGTAAATGGTATCATTTATCATTTTGGTTTCCACATGTTCATTGCTTGTATATAAACATGCAATTGACTTTTGTATTTTCATCCTGTCTTCTGTAACCTTACCAAACTCATTTTATTATCAGTTTTTTATTTTGTTTTGTTTTTTCTTTTAAATTCTTTGAAATTTTCTATGTAGACTATCCTGTTATCTCCAAATAGGGAAAGTTTTGTTTTTTTCTGTTTTAATATTTGTGTCTTTTATTTCATTTTCCTGCCATATTGTGCTAGGTAGGGCTTCTAGTTCTATGTTGAACAAGAGTGGTGAGAGCAGACATTCTTACCTTGTTCCCAATTTTAGGAAGAAAGCATTCAGTCTTTTGCCATTACATACTATTCTGTCCTAGGTCTTCTGTTGATGATCTTTATCACGTAGAAGAAGTTCTCACATATTCCTAGTTTGCTGAGAGTTTTTATCATAAGTAGCTGCTGAATTTTGTCAAATTCTTTTTTGTCTCAATTGATATTATCATATGATCTTTATTATTTGGCCTGTTAATATGGTGGATTATACAGATTGATTTCCACTTGTTCATAATTCTTTTTACATATTGGTAAATTCTACTTGCTAATATATTGTTGACGGTTTCTTATCTAGGGTCAAGCAAGGTATTAGTCTGTAGTTTTCTTTTATTTTTTTTGTTACATTTTATTTATTTATTTTTGTATAAGTATATTCTATTTTATATTTTTTTATTTTGGCATATTATGGGGGTACAAATTTTAAGGTTTCAATAAATGCCCTTTCCCCCCTCCCCCCTGTAGTTTTCTTTTTTTATATACTGTTTTTATCAGGTTTGGGTATCAGAGTGCTACTGACCTCATAAGTTGGAATGTGTTCTATTCTATTTTGTGGAAGAAACTCTGTAGAGTTGGTTCTAATTCTACCTTAACTATTATATTTGGTAAAATTCTCCAGTGAAGCCATCTTTTTGTTGAGAGTTTTTCAATTGTAAATTGAACTTCTTTAATAGTTACAAGGGTACTCAAATTGTCTACTTCATATTGGGTGAATCTGAGTAGCTTGTGCTTTTGAAGGAATTGGTACATTTTATCTCAGTTGCTGAATGTATGAGGGCTTTCCAGAAAGTATCCAGCCATAGTTAATATAACGAGAACATATTATGTGGCTGGATATTTTTCAAATGGCCCTTTTATATGTATAGAGTGTTTGTAGTTTTCTCTTAATATTTTTTTAATGTATGTAAAGTATGTAATAAAATTACCTATTTTATTTTTGATGTCATTAGTAGTTTGTGTTTTCTTTCTCTTTTAAACTTATTTTTTAATTGACAAATCAAAATTGTATATATTTATCATGTGCAACATGATGTTTTGAAATATGTGTACATTATAGAACAGCTAAACCAAGCTAAGTAACATATGTACCACTCGCATATATATTTTTTGTGGTGACAGCACTTAAAATCTACTCTCTTCACAAATTTGAAGAACATGAATTGTTATTAACTATAGTCACCATGTTGTACAATCAATAACTTGAATTTATTTCTCCTAACTTAAATTTTGTGTCTTTTGATCAACATCTCTCCAACTTCCCTCCTACCACCTCCAGCCCCTGGTAACCACCAATCTACTCTCTGCTTCTATGAGTTCAACTTTTTTAGATTCAACATAGAAATGAGATATTGTGGTATTTGTCTTGCTGTGCCTGGATCATTTCACTTAGCATAATGTCCTCCAGGTTCATCCATGTTGTCTGATGTGACAGGATTTCCTTCTTTTATAAGGCTGAATAGTATTCCACGTGTACTTATATCACATTTTCTGTATCCATTTACTGATGGACCCTTAGGTTGATTGCATATCTTGGCTCTTGTGAATAATGATGCTAGGAATGCAGAAGTGCAGCTATCTCTTCAACATACTGATTTCAAATCCTTGGATATATACCCAGTAGTGGGATTGCTGGGTCACATGGTAGTTCTATTTTTAATTTTTTGAGGAATCTTCCCACGGTTTTCCATAATGGCTGTACTAATTTACATTCCCCCCAACAGTATGCAAGGGATCTATTTTCTCCACATCCTGGACAACACTTGTTATCTTTTATCTTTTCTATAATACCCATTCTAATATGTGTGAGGTGATATCTCATTATTGTTTTGATTTGCATTTCCCTGATGATTAGTGATGTCAAGCATTTTTTCATATACCAGTTGGACATTCGTTATGTCTTCTTTTGAGAAATGTCATTATGTCTGTTGTCCATTTTTTAATCAGATTACTTGTTTTCTTGCAATTGAGATGTTTCAATTCCTTATAAATTTTGGATATTAACCTCTTAACATGTGTATAGTTTACAAATATTTTCTCCTGTTCTATAGGTTTTCTCTTTACTTTGATGGTTATTTCTTTTGCTGTGCAGAAGCTTTGTAGTTTGATGTAATCTCATTTGTCTATTTTCTCTTTTATTGTCATCTTTTTCTCTTCATCAATGTAGCCAGAGGTTGGTCAATTTCATTGAACTTTTCCAAGAATCAATTTTTTGTTTCACTGATCTTCCCAATTGCTTTTCTGTTTTCAACTTCATTGATTTCTGTTCTTACATTTATTATTTCCTTCCTTCTGCTTGTTCTGAGTTTATGTGGGTTTTTTTTTCTATTTTAAGGTAGAAATTTAAATTATTAACTTAAAATCTTTCATTTTTTCTAATGTAAACATTTAGTACTATACATGTTCCTTTTGGTATTGTTTTAGCTGCATCGCACCACTTTTAATAAGTTGCTTTTTCATCTTCATTTCACTCAAAGTATTTTTTAAATTTTTCCTTGATATTTCTTCTTTAATACATAGGTTATTGAGAATTATGTTGTTTAACTTCCAAATATTTAGAAATTTTCCCATTATCTTTCTGTTGTTGATTTCTAGTGTGATTCATTTGTGCTCAGAGAACACATTTGTATATGATTTCAATTCTTTTAAATTTGAGATTTATTTCATGGCCCAGGATATGCTCTATTTAGATGAGTGTTTCTTGGTTGTAAAGAATGTGTATTCTATTGTTGGTGGAGTGAGCTATAAATATCAATTAGATCCTGTTTGCTGATGATCTGGTTAAATTCTTCTGTATCCTAGCTAATTTTCTATTAATTTTGGAGAGAAGGGTGAGTAAGTCTCCAGCAATAACTGTGTATTTGTCTATTTATGTTACTTATAACAATTTTTGCTTTATGTATTTTGAAGATCTGTTGTTTGATGCATGGACATTTAGCATTACCATATGTTCTTGGTTGATTATTTCTTTTATTACTATGCTATATCTCTCTTTGCCCCTTGTAATTTTCTTTGCTCTAATGTCTATTTTATCTGATGTTAATATAGTCATTCCTGGTTTATTTTAATTCACATTACATGATATGTCATTTTCCATATTTTTCTTTCAACCTTCCTACACTCAAATATATTATATGTGATGTGAGTGTCCTTTAGACAGCATATATTTGGGCCAATTTAAAAAATTCAGTCATTTAAATTTCTGTTTTTTAATTGTTGTATTTAGACCAATTACATTTACATTTAATGTAATTATTAATATCTTAAAGTTTAATTCTGCCAATTTATTGTTTATTTTACATTTGTCCTCATTTTCTTTATTTTTCTTTGTTTTACTTTATTTTTTCTGCCTTTCTGCAGGTTATTTGAACATTTTTAGAATTCCATTCTGGTAAAGTTTTTGAGTGTATCTTTTAGCAAAGATATTTGATTGGTTGCTCTAGGTATTACATTGTATGTATGTAACTTATCACTCTTCACTGGTATCAACATTTTATAAGTTCGAATAAAGTGTAGAAACCTCGTCTCCATTAAGGTCCATTTGCTCTCCCCTCCTTTATAAAATAATTAACATAAACATTTCCTGTATATATTAATATATCAAGAACCACATCAGATAATGTTATAATTTTTGTTTAAATCATCTAACATAATTTATAAAACTCAAGATGAATATAGTCCATTACATCTATCCTTGTTTTTACTTTTCCTATTGTTCTTTCTTCATTCCTAATATTCCATATTTCCTTATTTTTCATTTCTTTTCTGTTTGAAGATTTTTTTTTCTTTTTCTTTAGTTTTCAGAAGTTTGATTATGATGTGCTTTGGCTTGAATTTCTTTGGATTTATCTTGATTTAGGGTTTTCTCTGTTTTTTACATTTGTAGGCTTATGTCTTTTGCCCAGTTTAGGAAGTTTTAATCCCTTAGTTCTTCAAATGACTTTTCTTTCTCTTCTCCTTCTGGAACTCCAGTGATATAAATGTTAGATCTTTGGTTATTGTCCCATAATCATCTAAGCCTCTGTTCACTTCTTTTTAGTCTCTTTTCTCTTTGTTGTCCAAATTGAATTATTTCTAACATCCTATCTTCAAGTTCACCAATTGTTTCTTCTGTCTACTGTTGAGCCCATCCAGTGAGTTTTATGTTGGTTATAATATTTTTCAGTTTTAAAATCCCCATTTGGTTCTTTATACCTTCTATTTCTTTGCCAAGACTTTCTATTTATTCATTTGTTTCAATAGTGCTTATAAATGCTCATTGAAGCATTTCTAGGATGGTTGCTTTAAAATCCTTGTTGATAATTCTAACATCTGTGTCATCTTTATATTAGCATCTGTTGATTGTCTTTTCTCTTTCAAGTTGACATTTTCCTGTTTCTTGGTATGATGAGTCATTTTTTGTTGTATCCTAGGCATTTTGGGTATTATGTTGTGATTTAATCTTTTTGTTTTGTTTCATTTTGTTTTTGCAAAAATTCACCCTATTTAGGTGTATCATACAGGTCCAACTGGATGTTTGGTTCCCCACTAGGGGACACCAGGGGAGAGGGTAGAAGTGGAGTGCCAACCAGCACCACTGTGCACTGCCTCATTCCATCTCATTGCAACCGGCACAGGGGAAGCTCAGCTCCCTTTTCCATCCCACTGACACAGTCCTGATGGAGGCAGTAGAGTGTCAACCTCCTTGCCTTGCTGCTTCCACGTAGGGCTGGAAATCCAGCTTCCCACTTGCCCTGCTGACCACATGGGGTGGGGGAGTGCAGATTTTTCTTAGGTGTTTGGCTGGTTATAGGACAAGTACTATCACAAAGGTTTTCTGTCCTGCTAACCTGCCCTTTTCCCAGTCCCTTGGTTAGAGAGAGGAGGCTTTTCTTGAGCTTTCTTTGTCTGTGCCTATTGGCAATTCTGGGTTACAGATTTCTATAACATCTCTTCTGGACACATGAGAGGCAGAAAGAAAACCCAGGGGACTCATGAAGTCTTATTGCTCAAGTGTCAAGTTCCCTAGCCATTCTGCCTTCTTCTTTTACCTTTTGGAGTCTTCCTATGTTTGTTTGTTGTGCTATGTCAAGGGTTTTTAAGTTATAGGGGTGAGGACAGCAGAATGAGAGAGCAATGGGGCTATCCTAACCTTGCAAATGAAAGTTATCAGTATTTTTTTATATCTAAAATAAATTTTAAATACATGTGTGTGTGTATACACATACACATACACACACAGATGGTCCCTGACTTATGATGGTTTGACTTATGATTTTTCAACTTTATGATGGTGTGAAAACAAAAGGCATTCTGTATGCTCCTAGACTTACAATGGAGCTACATCCAGATAAACCCATCATAAGTTAAAAATATCATAAGTTGAAAATATCATAAATTGCACTTTCTACTTACTATATTTTCAACTTATGATGGATTTATAGGACACAGCCCCATACAGATGTCCAGGAGCATCTGCGTGTGTGTGTATGCATGTATATAAAAAACTTAGGACTTACATTGAATTGCAAATCAAAATAATTTTAATTTTTTGGAAGTCATTTTTTGAAAATTTTATTCATTATCCAAAATTTTTTAATTTTTTACTTGACAATTTAAAATTGTATGTATTTATGGTATATACCATGATGTTTTGACATTAGTATTCATTGTGGAATAGCTAAATCAGCTTACTTAAAATATGTATCACCTCACATACTTATCTTTTTTGTGATAAGAATGCCTAAAATCTACACTGTGAACAGTTTTCAAATATCCAATATACTGTTATTAACTGTGGTCATCATTGTGTACCACAGATCTCTTGCACTTATTCCTCCTTCCTAACTGAAATTTTGAGTCCTTTGACCAACGTCTCCCCTGTCCCACCTTCCCACCCCCAGCCTCTGGTAACTACCATTTTATTCTCTGCTTCTATGAGTTGTACTTTTTTTTAGGTTTCACATATAAGTAGTATCAGCAGTATTTATTTTTCTGTGCCTGGCTTATTTCACTTAATATAATGTCCAGAAAATATTCTTTTTTTTTTTCAGTTGTCTTTTTTTTTAATTTTAGCGTATTATGGGGGTACAAGTGTTAAGGTTACTTATATTGCCCATGCCCCCCTCCCCCCTCGAGTAAGAACTTCAAGCGTGTCCATCCCCCAAACGTTGCACATCTTACTCGTTGTGGTTGTATATATCCATCCCCTCCTCCCACCTCCCACCCTCCCGATACCCGATAAATGTTGCTCCTATATGTCTGTCCACTTAGGTGTTGATCCGTTAATACCAATTTGCTGGTGAGTACATGTGGTGCTTGTTTTTCCATTCTTGAGATACTTCACTTAGTAGAATGGATTCCAGCTCTATCCAGGAATATACAAGACATGCTATATCACCATTGTTTCTTAGAGCTGAGTAGTATTCCATGGTATACATATACCACATTTTATTAATCCACTCATGAATTGATGGGCACTTGGGTTGTTTTCAGAACTTTGCAATTGTGAATCGTGCTGCTATAAACATTCAAGTGCAGGTGTCTTTTTCATAAAGTGACTTTTGATCTTTGGGTAGATGCCCAGTAGTGGAATTGCTGGATCAAATGGTAGATCTACTTGTATCGCTTTGAGGTATCTCCATATTGCTTTCCACAGAGGTTGCACTAGTTTGCAGTCCCACCAGCAGTGTAGGAGTGTTCCTCTCTCTCCGCATCCACGCCAGCATTTGTTGTTTGGGGACTTTCCGATGCCTACTTTGTGCCTAGCACTGTAACAAGTGCTGGGGCTACCAAGGCACACGTTCATCAGAGAAGGCCCCGGAGCCTGTGTTCAAGTCCGTCGTATGTGGTGAGAAGACAGATGACACAGCGTGCCGTGCTGTAACAAGGCAAACTGGCGGTTCTGCAGAGTGCAGGGAGGAGGCCGAGGTGTTCTAGACTGACTGGTCAGGGAAGGCTTCGCTGACTTCTGCAGAAGCGGCCGATAGCCAAAGCCTAGCAGAAGACAAGAAGTTGATCTTGCGTGAGAATCCCAAGAAAAGGGAACGGCCAAGGTTCTGGATCCCAAAGATCAGAAAGAGGCCAGGAAGCCGGGAGTGGGGATGTGCCTGGAGGGCTTTCCAGGCCCTGGGAAGGGACCCCAAACTCTCACAGCAACACTCCAACCAGGAGAACTTCAGTGTCAGAATGAAAGTGTACATTATTTCAAAATTGGCGGCAGCACATAAATTTAAAATGGCCCTCTTCTTTTTTGCTGCCACTGGTAAGGCGCTTAAACCCAGAAAGTGGGCAGGGAAAGACAAGAAGAAGGAAAGAAAGGAGAAAAACAAATAAAGAAAAGGAAGAGGACAAAAGATGGCCAGAGAGGGAATGGAAAGCAATAAAGAAATGGAAGCTCCCAAGTGCCAGGGACGTTCAGCTTAGCCACGATTTCCGTGCCCGGGACAATCGTACACTCTGCCTCTCTGAGCAGAATGCTGGCTGCCACCTTGAAGCAGCTACTGAAACGAGGGTCACCCAGGGGCTACAGAGGGAATGGGAGGAAACCTCAAATGGGCTCCACTACTTCCTGGCCTCAACATGATTAGGACCAAGAACAAAGGACTTCCTGTTCAGGAGTGGAGTCGGTATTAAAGCCAAAGATAACTCTCCCTGCAAAAATGACAGCTCAGAAACAGGCCAGACGCTCCATCCAGGGCGTAGCCAAGTGGTGAAATGGGGAAGAAACTTTCTCAGGACTGGAAGATCCAAGTTCATCTCCTTTTCCGCCCCAGTGGGTGATGTGTAAGTTATTTAACCTCTTTGAGTCTGTATCTTCCCTTCTTTAAAATGGAAACAGTAATACCTGTTTACAGGATTCTTGCAAACTCAACCTGGGCAATATTTTTCGGGCTGAATTTATTTATCTGTAAACGGAGTTATTAATTCCCACCCTTCCTGCCTTAGCTGCTCATTTTGAACATGAAACACTTTGGACTGTAGAACTCTTGGCAAATGAGAAGTGGCACTGTGATCGTCACTACCCACGCCAGCTCAACAGTTGGGGGAGTCAGACCCTGAACTGATCACCGCCCAGAGTAGGTTCGCCAAAGTCTTCCTGCAGGGGACCAGCAGGTAATGTTTTAGGCTTTGTGAGTCATACAAACTGTCACAGTACTCAGCTCTGCCACTGTAGCAGGAAAGCAGCCATAGGTGAAACGGAAATAAATGAGCATGGCTATATTCCAATATGACTTCATTGACGCTCACTGGAATTTGAATTTCATACAATTTTCACATCACAAAATGTTATTTTTCAGGTATTTTTTTTTTTGAGCATTTAAAACTGCAAAAACCCCATTTTTAATTGGAGGGCTATACAAACACAGCAGCAGACTAGCCTGGCCCACGGGCCATAGTTTACCAATCCCTGTTCTAGAAGAATCCCACCATTACCGGCCACATCTCCAGTACAGAAAAATCTCCCTGGAGGTTCATTTAGAGATGAACATGGAAATTGAGGATTCGAGTGTTTCACGGAAGTACAGTTTTAGAACTTGTCCGATAGGGTCACCTTAGGTGAGAGAGTATGTGAGCAACAATTGATTCAACATTTGAAGGTATCGACTACACAGCATGCCTAGGTCCAAGCATAATGGATGAGGGAAGAATGTTCACTGAAAATCCTATATGTCTGAAAATGGGAGAAATGGGACCTCATCAATTGCTTTTAGGAAAAAATATCTTTGGGCAGGAACCTAAAGTAAGTCACTAGGAACATGCTTCTCTGCATTGTTAAAATATACTCCTATCAAATTGGTTGATAGCCACCTGGATTATTTTGGCTAAAAATCACTAGCCACTGACCAGGATCTCTTTTAAGCTCCCACCTTTGAAAACTATTCTGTTGGTTCATAGCCACTGCTGAATTTATTCTGCTACAGTTCTCAATAAGATCCTTGGGTTTTGGTGCTCCTTAATGTCTTTGTTAGGGAAAAAAATGGCATCTTGGTATAAAACAAAATATATGACAGATACAAAAAAATACATATTTACAGTTATATCTCCCCAGATTTCAATTGTTTTAGCTTTTTTATTATTTATTTTTTTGTGTGTCAAGAAGTAGTTGTGACACAGACCAGTAGTTTGCTGGGGCCAGTTTCATGGAAGACACTTTTTCCATGGATGGGGAGGGGGGAGGGTTTCAGGATGATCATTACATTTATTGTGTGCTTTATTTTTATTATCATTATATTGTAATATACAATGAAATAATTATACAACTCACTGTAATGCAGAATCTGATGCCCCCACTGACCCGACAGGTGGTGGAGCTCAGTGGTGATGTGAGTGATGGGCAGCGGCTGTAAATACAGACGAAGATTTGCTCACTCACCGCTCACCTCCTGCCGTGCAGCCCGGTCCTAACATCCCACAGACTGGCACCTGTCCATGGCCTGGGGGTTGGGGACCTCAGATATACCATAGCTATTAGTAAATTACCTGAAGTCTCTCAGTCCCTACTCAGGAACTGTTTTTCTTGGTGGCCTCTGGGGCAATCTGCACGCGTATAGTGTTGTGTTAGCTAAAGGCTACACAACTTGCCAAGGTCCTCAGTGACCTCCATGCTAATAAGTCCATGGGACGTTTTGATTCAACACACTTGGATTGTCACCTGCATTTTGTAGTCTGGACCGTCCCCTCCTTCCTTTGGCCCTCAGGACACCACACTCTGTACACTCACCTTCCTTGGCCAGCTGCTGGTGCCAGAGCTCAAGGCTGCGCTCCTCCTCCTCTCGCTCTGTTTTCTCCCCATGGGCAGCCTCACCCGCACCCTTGGCTCTGCAGCAACTTGCGCCAGTGACTCTTGGTTGTGTGTCCCAGGCCACACCTCTTCTCTTGCCCCAGACCAAGGCATCTGATCTGCTATTCTCTGTCTCTCTTTGGATGTCTCAAAAGCACCTGAAGTTCAGTGCGTCCAAAACGATTGCCATAAAATCTATCTTCTTGCAGTTGCCTCTCCCGGTGAATAACATGACCATTCATCCACTTGTGCGGGCCAGAAACTTAAGAGTCATCTTTGACATCTCCTTTGCTCTTGTTCCCCCATATCTAATCTATTACCAAGTACTGTCAACTTCACATTTGAAATACCACTCAAATCCAGCGTCTCCTCTCCATTTCCACTACTGTCAGCCAGGCCAAGCCACCTGGAACCTTCCAAGGGGCCCCAGACTGGCCTCTGACCCCCATGCTTGCTCTTCACTATTCCATTCCCCACGCAGCAGCAAGAGTGACTTTAAAAACACTAACCTGATCCTATCAACCTCCTGCCCCCAAACAGAACCTTCCGTGGTTTCTCATTGGTTTCATGTGGTCTCAGAGTCCTGATGATCCGGCCCTGCCTGCCTTCAGGCTCTTCTCAGCTGCCATTAATCTCATCTCCTCTCAACCTCACTCCTGCACACGGGCTGTGCCCTCGGCCTTGGACGCTCTTCCCCACTCCCTTCTGTCCCTATTTAATCTCTCTCCGTTTCTTATGGTCTTACTTCAAATGGCACCTTCGTGGGAGATCTCCCTGGATTCCCCAGCCTGGGTCTCACACAGCTCTCTGTGTCTATTTTCTCAGCAGTTAATCATGTTTGTAATTTTATTTTTAGGTGTGTAATTATTTGGGTCATTTCTATCCCTTCGCTAGACCGGAAGCTCCGTGGGAGCAGAGAGGTGGTCACTTTTCTCACCATCGAACCCAAAGAGCCCAGCGCGGGGCCTGGCATGTGGTGTGCACTGGTGAACACCTGATGGAGGAAGCAAAGGACAAAAGGAGAGTGGAGACGTCAGGGGCAGGAAGGACAGAGAGAGCGGGGCAGGATAGGAAGGTGGAAGTATCTATCGCTCAACATGGGGCCGGGGACTCCCGACACACCCAGACACCCTGTCAAGCGTCTTCTGTGTGTCACAGAGGACCTCCCCACGTCGGCAGCCGGCTGCGGGAACGCTCCCCGTCTGCCACCACGGGCCTGGAGAGGTTTGTCTCTTTCATCGAGTGACGCCCCGCAGCTACAACTGCTAGCACCGCGCTCTGGCACTTCCCGGCCCTTTTCACTGTGTCACTTTGGGCTGAGACGGAAAGCGCTAGACACACACCCCTTTACAGAAAGCCAGTGTTCCTGAGACTCCAGAAAGACAGAAGATGAATAGACGTGTCCCGACCCCTCACCGAGAGAAGCATCGAGAGGCCTGAGGGAAGTTCTCATTAGAAAGCATCAGGCTACAGAGAAGGGGTGATTTACTGTGCGTGAGAAATGCTGAGGGAATCCTCAGACAAGAGCCTTCACAGAGGTTATTTAGAATTGGAAGATAGAAAATATGTATTTTCTGGTGGAGGAGGGGATGATTTTATCGCATCTGGTGAACAAAGTCTGTGGTGGCACTCGGGAAACATGATAGGTGGCCTATTCTTGTGAAGATTTGCTGTAAACTGCAGACCTGCATATATGCATGAGGCCAGGGGACCTTGAGGGCTGCACAGCCTTTCCTCTTTGTCTTGATCAGCTTTTAGGATTGGGGGCTAAAAAATTGAATTCATTTTCTGGCCTCATAAATTTTGAGATGCCGTTTTTTAAGCAGAATCTGCGATCCGCTTCATCCTTGCCCCTCCTCCATCGGCCTGTGTATTTCCGCACCGAGCGACTGCCCCGCTTTCCTCTATAAAGACCAGCAAGGACGTCCAATAAGGGGTTCAAAAGTTCACAAAGTAAGGGTTTCTAGGAAAAGGGAGATGGTCCCTTTTTAAACAGGGGGCCAGTTCACTGTCCCTCAGACCGGTGGAGGGCCGTTGGAGAGTGCGGCGCACATTCCACACATGCGCACTGTGGGCCGGGACGAGTCGGCTGCTAAGCAGGACAGGCAGTGGCGGCAAAAACACCCGGAGGCCGGGTAAATGTCCTCGGCAGGCCGCATGTGGCCCTCGGGACGTACTTTGAGGATGCCTGGTCTAAAGGTTAGATCATCTTGCAAGAGAAGGATCAAAACCTGAGTGTGCACCTGGGGAGACATTGGGCCAAAAGCCCTGAGAGTGAGGCTTGGGTTGGGGGGACCCCCAGGCCCAGGCAGGACCCCCACACTGGGGGGACAGGCCTGGTGGGCCAGGGATGGCAAGTGGACACGCTCTTTGCCAGCCTTGCTTAGATTTGTTCATTTTCTTTAATCAAAACTGGAGCCTCAAAGTAGATCTCATTAATCACACAATAATCGGTCACTAATTAATTAATAATAAATTTAATTTGGTTCCCCCTACAGCAATATGTCTCCAAGTGGTTTCTTTTTATTTTTTCTTTTTTTTTTTTTGACATTGAAAGATAAAGCAATAATACCAAGCAACTCACTATTTTACTACCTGAATTTTCCGATTAAATATCTATATTTGAAAAAGGAAGTCATGTCAAGTGGCTCCTGGTTACTGGCCTTTTCCAGTGTGGATTTAGAGTGGAACATGTGTCTGCTTTTGTCATCTTACCAGGAACTCTGTAATTATCGGCCACTATATCTAAATCCCAAAGTGGATTTCATTTTGTTTCTTAGTTTATGTTGCAAAGCTGCAATATTCAGCTTTTGTTGCCAACCGTCTTATGTCTTCAGAAGAATCTGAAACTCAAAATTAAACTTAGTCCACGACATTGTGAACTTCCTTACATGGCATTTTTTCTGTAGTTAGTTAAATAATTAATTTAACAAGCAGGAGCCACCAGAAGCAGGACTGAAATACATCTGTTGTTGCACTGCCTTGGCAAGTGACACTAAGCTCCCAACCAACAACAATTCACATTTTAGGTGAAAGAATAAGCATGTGAGAGTAACCATAAAAGTCGTGAAAGTAAGAGGCAATGATTAGGGACATGCTCTATCTGGTATGCAAATACATTATAAAACTATAATAATTAAAACAACATAGTCACGGATAGGGGATAAACAGAACAAAAGGCTCAAATGCAAACCCAGTACACATGGGAAGTTAGCATATTATCAAGCTGACATTTGTATCAGTGGGAAGAAATTTGATTTTATGATAAAGAAGAACAAATGTCCAATAATTTTAAAAGTTCAAACACAGTACTCGTCAAAGAAACACAAGTAAAAACAGTTGGTGGGAGCGCAAATTGATACCATTTCTGAAGGACACTTTAACAAAATAACCTAAAGATTTTAATCACTTGACCATACTTCCAAGAAGCTACATCTAAGAAAAGCGAACCGTCCTAGCACCTTGGCATGGTCCCTGACTCTTCTCTGTGTCACGAGCCACAGTCAGTCTGAAAGGAATTCACATTCGTTCTAACTGCACACTACGTCCAGAGCCATACCCGCTTCTGACAACTCCTCCTCTACCACACGGCTCCAGGTACTATTACTTCTCACCTAGATTATTGCAATATGCTTCTAACTGGTTGCTCCATGTCCAAAATTGTGCACATGCTCCCATATTTATTTTTAGCACTACAACTAAGAGGATCCTTCTAAAGGACAAACTGGATCATACCACTCCCTCCCTTGAATCTGTAAAGTTTCCCAACTCATTAAGAGAAAAAGGCAAGTCCTTATGATGGCTTATAAAGCCCTCATGATCTGGCCACACTCCACCTGATCTAGGTCAGCCTCTCTGACATTATATCTCCTTGTACTCTCTGGCTCACTCATTTTCTTCCAGCTAAATTGGCCTTGTGGCTGCTTTTCAAGCAGGTTGCACAGTTGCTCACCCCAGGCCCTTTGCATGGGCTGTGCTTCTGCCTGGACTCTGTGTGGCTACCCTCCTTTTCCTTCTAGTCTTTGCTCAGGTGTCACCAGCTCAACCAGGGGTATCCTGGTCATCCTATTTCAAATGGCAACACCCTTACCCCCACCACCAGTGGGCACACACACATACTCCCAATCTGTTCTTTGTTCTTCTTTATTTATATCTGCTTATCATTTTATAGCAGACTTAGTTTTAGTTTACTTAGTTTTAATCTGTGTAGGTTATAGTCAATCCCCACTAGATTGTAAGTTTCATGATGGCAGAGATTTTTGTCTGTTTTATTCACGTGCATCTGGGCCTAGCGCATGGGCAGTCACCCAGTGATGTTTACTGAATAAATTTATGAACAGTATTTGCCATAAGCCTTTCTGCCTGTTAAGATTTAAGTCAACCTCTAGAGTGATTAAATAGAACTCAAAGAAGCCCTGTGCCATGTGACAGTCAGGCTCTTGAAAAAGCTCAGAAAGGCACCAAGAAAATTATTAAATTTAGTCCTAAATGGTAGTCTATTATTTCTTCCAGAAGATTCTCTGACTTATAATAGGCTCACACCAATGATAACAAATACGACAATGATAACTATAACAGCAGAAATAGTCCTCTACATTTGCATGCCATTCCACAACACACAGGTGCTTGTCTATCCATTATCTTGTGGAACTCATAAGTTTGGTAGACAGGTGGTTACCAACTATTTGAGGGATTAAAGGCACTACTCTTGCTATGAAGCCACTTCTTTAAAAAGACTTTCACTTAGACTTTCTGAACTTTCCTCAGCATGGAAAGTTAAAGTTAAAAGACAGAGTTAGTCATTTTTCTTTCTTAGTCTAATGCATTAGTAAAATAATCTCCAGACTGTGAGTTTATGGTCAGGTCCATGGGATAGCAGAAACAGGGATCCCAAAATAGATCCTATTGTGTTAGTCACCCAAACATTGGTGTCTAATTGGCGCATTTGATTCTCCCAACCACTACACAGCCTGCTTACAGCCCTGACAAGAACACTGTGTGTCATGGCTGAAAATATCTGTACATTGAGATCTGACACAGGTTTATGGCAATGTGCATGTGGTAGGTAAAAACTATTTATGAGTTAAAATTGTATTTTCATATCTGTTTATTTTTGATGCTTGATAAGAGGAGAGATGGGGAATTTGGTAACAGGAAATGGAAAAATGAGCAGTGGGAAACAAGCTATGATGTTAAGGAAGATTTGAAGTAGCAAACTCAGGAAGAAATCACCCTTCTTAGGGCCTAATACGTAAAATGCCAGTGTGTGCATGCGTGTGCATTAGTGCACATGTCTGTGTGTATCTATGTGTGTTTGTACGTGAGAGAATGTGTTTTGAGGGTCTAGGATGGGCAAACATGACTACTACATCTTGTACTTGATTAACTTTCAGAATCAACTGATTAATCACAAATGATCTGTTGAGAATCCCTGAGCAAAATATTTGCCATTAATTATACATACTTAACATTTACTGAAACTCTCAAGCTAACTGCATTTAATTTTAGAAAAATAAATGTAGCTGAATTCCTACTTAATGAACTGAATAATGGTCGTATGTCATTCTGTGACCTCCAGGACACTTGGCCGGGTGTGGTTCAACAGGGCCCAGCCCTACGCAGAGCCAGCTGGGATGTGCCTACGCCATGCCCTGGCCATTGTCAGCTTAGAAGGCGGTTGAGGTGTGGAGCTTCCATTGAACCCAGCGCCAGAGCCCTCCAAGCCTCCAGAATGTTGACCTAGCAGAGACCACTTGTGTGAAATGAAGACATAGAGGGTCCCTGTAGAAAAGGGGCAGAGTCTGAAGGAAACAGATGAGGCAACCAGCATTCTGCAATGCGTGTTCAAGAAGTCAGACCTCCGAACAAATCGACTGGAATGGCCCGGAAATGCACAAGCTTATGTAAGTCATGAGGGCACTTAAGACCAGGAAGGGGCCGTTTCTAAGAGAGTCAGTTATGGGCCCTGAGGTCCTTGGGACACACAGAAGGCTGGAGGGACTTAGATGGGACCACAGCAGTGACACCTAAGTCCCAGACACCCTACGGGCCCTCCCTGAGACATCTCCACTGAACTGGGGCTCCAAGGAATCCAGTTTGAAATCCTCTCTTTAGGTCTTCTCTGATGGTTCTTCTGTTTTTTGTTGCATTTTTAAATTTAAATAGTATTTTTTATTATGATTAGGCATAGTTCTTAAATACATTAAAATAAAACTTAATAAATCAACATCTAAATGAATAACACAGCCTTTCCCATCCCTAGTATTTCCCCAGGCTTATTGACTCACTTGGTTATTTGCCTAATGGCTATCAAAATTCAACCAAAAGATAAAAACCAAATATTTTTTAGTGTTTTGTGGCTGGAAATGCATTTGGAGAGGTCGCAGGTAGAAATGCTTGCAGGCTGTGGGGTTAGCATGAACTGAGACGCAGAGGTCTCTTTGATGGGAGTTTGAGGGAAACAAATGGTCAGAGTGACTTGAGCGTGGGGTATGGCCTGTGAGGAATGCGGCTAGCGGCTCCATTGCTGTCCAATTACAGGGTCCTCAAACGCTGGGCTGGGGAGGTTGGTCCTCCCCGAGATGATGGGACAGGCGTATGTGCCACCATCTGTAAGTAGTAGCAGCAGGAAGATGAAGTGAGAGCCCAGGTACAGCGCCGAGTGGGGCAGAGTGCCCAGCCACTGCCCTCGGTGAGCTTGCGGCCAGCGAGGATAAATCAGAATAATGATTAATGCCAGTGTGGCATTGGTGCACTGACCGTCACAGTCTCAGCAACCCAGGAATCTCTTCACCTGGAGTTGGATGTCAGTGATACGGCTATCTTTGTGGACAGCAAGCACAAACACATATGACTTTGTTCAAAAATGAATTAAAACATTTAATTTGAAGAGGAACTTATGAAATCTGCCAAGTGGGTGGTGGAAATTCCCTTATCAGGGACAAGGAGCTCTGAGGTCCTGAGTCTTCATGCCCTCTGTGTGACTCTGCCACTTGCTGGCCTCATTTTCTCATCTGTGAATCAAATAACACGTTCAGCTGAATTTTCAGGCCCTTTCTAGGGTAATAAACACCCTACATGTGCACGGCTTTTCAACATTGTGCTTTTGAGTTTGCAGTATTTTCATTAAACATCATAATCTGAGATCATGTCATCTGGTATTACCATATGAAATTTATTGTTTGCAATTCTGCTAAATACAGCATGAGCATGGGAGCAGCACTCATATTGAAGCTTGTTTGTCCTTTATTAAACACTAAATTCTACATCCTTACCCTCTCAACCGTCTCGTAGAATCATTGGCAAAATACAGTTAAAACTCGAAAACACAAGTCAGAGCTCATAAAAGAACTCATAAAAATAAAGGTCCTGAAATAATTCCAAAATGAAATACAAAATTGCCTCCTAATCACTATGATAAGAGAGTCCCCACGGCCTCAGGGTTCTAAACATTTCTTCTCTCACCTATTTGTTTCCCTCCACATCTGCAGAGCCCACTGTACATTTGGTGGGGACGGAGACTTTCCTCTGTGACCTTGAGCTGGGTCCTTCCTGCTTCTGCAGGGATCTCACCCCATTCTTCATCCCACTCTGCCTCTCTGTAGTATTATTTCTCCCTCTTCTGTCTGCCTAACCATGTCTTCCACTCACTCTATAAACTTCCCCAAACTCTCACTTTCTGAATGTACCGTATTGCAACAATTCTAAGATATACATTTTTCATATTTACCATCTCTTTAATCAAGATGTTTCTTACAACAAATGCCCCTGCTATTATTTGGTTTGTTGGACCCCTCCCAATCTCATGTTGAAATTTGATCCCCAATGTTGGAGGTGGTGCCTGGTGGGAGGTGTTTGGGTCATGGGGGCAGATCCCTCCGGAAGGGCTTGGTGCAGTCCTCGAGGTAATGAGTGAGTTCTCGCTCTGTTAGTTCCCCAATGTGCTGGTGGTTAGAAACTGCCTGGCACCTTCTCTCTTTCTCTCTCTCTCTCTCTCTCTCTCTCTCTCTCTCTCTCTCTCTCTCGTGCGCGTGCGCTTCCTCTGTCGCCGCGTGATCTCTGTACATGCTGGCTCCCCTTCACCTTCTGCATGAGTGGAAGCAGCCTGAGGCCCCCACCAGAAGCAGATGCTGGTTCCATGCTTCTTACACAGCCTGCAGAGAAGTGTAAACCAAAGAAACCTCTTTTCTTTATAACCTACCCAGACTCAGGTATTCCTTTACTGCAATGCAAAAGAAGTGATACAGTGCCTTCAATTCTTCTGCAAAGCTTCTTTCTTTTTGGTACATAAAGCAGCAGTGTGCCTTACAACTGATGCCATCTTAGATTCAACACAGTACAATGCAAAGCCCTTCTGTGCCTCCTTATGCTACCTGCCTTGAGTTAGGTCCTTCGAGATGATCAGAAAATATTCACCTTTTGGATACTTAGTTAATGAGGATGTAATAAGAGGCTTCACAGACAGCAAGAGGAAATGCTCCCAGAAGCTCCCAGACAAGTCGGGGAGAATGGGAGGCTTCAGCTCGCTGGTGAGCAGCAGGACCTCCGATGACTCGACACGGCTGCCATGGTGCAGGAGCAGCTCCGGTGCCAGCTCAGGCTCAGCCGCCCGTCACTCCCACAGAGTCAGCCTCACGCTGCAGCTCCCTGAAAGGAAAGATCGATTGATCTGGCCAGTCACCATCTGTGCCATCAGCAAGACTCTCTTGCCAGGCATCCACTGCTTACATGGATTAGACACCAGCCCATTCCAGATTGAATTAGCTGTGGCCACACCTGGGACAAAACATGGCGACCTGCAGGTAAAGGACCACTCAGACGAGGCTCTGACGTAGCACGTATTCAGAGGAGAATAGCTTTTCCTTCACGTGAAGGAAGCTGACACTCTATTTTTCAGATTATCTTATCCATCCAAGTTGGTTAAAAGGGTGGCCTACACTTGCTGTCCCCACCCCGTCTTCAGTCTTACTCCTGTCCCTGCACCTCTGCTGGGACTGCTCTTGCCACACTCATCTTGTCTTGACCTCGTGTGCGACGACTCCATTGACCTCTTCTGGTCTCTGCCTTAGCAGCCTTTGGGGCTACAGCAGATGCCATGGTAACCTGTGATGCCCCTGGACCCTGTCCTTCAGGTGCTTCCGAATGCACTGCCAAGGCCCCTTCTCCAGGGACTCCCTGGCTGTGGGATCCTTCCCACAGGGATATGCGAAGGAGGTTCTCTCACCCAGGGCAGCCACGGGCTGTGCTTGGCTGGTAGTGGTGCCACCAGCCTGACACCCTTCTTTGTGCATGGGTGTGTGCGTGTGCACTCAACAAGTGCATATTTACCGTGAGTCTCTCAGAAGCACTCGTGTTTCTTTTTTATATTGAAACAAAAATTGCAAAAAATAGTGCAAAGAATTCCCTTATATTCCTCAGGCCACTTCCCTTAACGTTATCATATTTCATAACCTTGGTCTAATTAACAAGATTAGGAAGTTAACAGTGATGCAATATCATTAACTCGACTACCACTTTTTCTGCTAATGTCCTTTCCCTGTCCCAGAACCCCAGGTGTTATTTCTCCTTAGTCCCCACCAGTCTGTGACATTTCCTCAGTCTTATCTTTCATGCCAGTATCCCTTTTAACAGCAACTATTCCATAATGTTCTCTTTGCCACTCTGAACTGAAATTCATAAATAATATCACTGCCTTCTACAAGATTCATTTGCTGAAAATGTAAATATATATGTGTGTCTATACATATATGTATATATATAAATGTCCAATAAAATGTGAATAGAAATTAATTTCATCAGTTCATTATTATGATTCAGAAAATACTCTTTTCTTCAGAAAATACTTTTAAATTTGAAAAATTAAAAAGTAAATCAGGAAGAAAGAAAAGTATGATAGTAAGAACATGGGCTCTGGAATCAGACTGCTATGGTTTGAATAGCTCGTGACCTTGTGCAGGTTATTTAACCTCTCTGTGCCTCAATTTCCTGTTTTACCTGTTTGATCGTGTTGTTGTAAGGGTTAATTTTTTTTTTAAATTCATGTATGAGTTCAGTGCCTGGCAGCATGTAGCGACTTTTAACTTATGTTTTTAAGACAGTAAATCATATTTTCTTTTGTTCTGACACAAGGAGTATCAAACTTTTTCCACTGAGGGGCTAATAGTAAATATTTTAGGCTTTATAGGCCATACGCTGTCTCTGTCATTTGTTTGTTTGTTTATACAATCCTTTAAAAATGTAAAAACCCTTCTTGGCTTGTGTACCTTAGCCTGCCAGCCCAGTCTTAGCCAGTGGTCACAGGCAGATTCATCTGCTGTACTCAGAAAGCCTCATGTTTCCACCCTTTTGGCTTTTTAAAAACTTAAACACAAATAAAAGTACAGAGAGTAATGTAATACCCATGTATCCTTCATCCCACTTCAAGAAATGCTAACTTTTATGTGTCTACTTTAGCTTTCCTCTTTTCCCGACGACTCGAAGCAACCGTGCAGACGTCCTGTGCGTCCTTCTTAGCTGGTGAGTCACTAGAATCAGTGACCTCTCCTTCCTGGGCCTGCAGTCAGACTGCAGTCCCCAGTCTTCATGCAGGTAGGTGGCCGTGTCGCTGCATCCCACACAGGCACTGGGGAGGGAATGATAATGTCACTTCCCTGCCCAAGTACTGATGAAGCAAGTGGTTGTGCGTCTTCCTCGTCCTTCTCCCCGCCCGCCACAGAAACAGAAACAGAAACAGCCAGGGGCCTTGGAGTTCCACGTTTCAAGTTCCTTGAAACTTCCACATCAGACTGTGATGTAAGTGAGAATAAATAAGCATTTATTGCATTAAAGCTATTAAAATTTCAGGGCTTATCTGTTAGAGCAGCTGTTGTTATATAAATTTCAACATGTTCTCCACGGGTTTAAATTTTACTAAGTGTGTATTTATCCATATATAATATATAGTACCACTTTGTATTTCAAACGTTTCAACAAATAACAATATATGGTACATAGCATTCCACTGCTTGCTTTTTTCTTTTTTCTTTTTGTGCTCAACAATATGTTTTTGAGATCCATCCACATTGGTAAATGTTCACACTTTAACAATGTTAATTATTTGTTTGACTAGGTCTATAAAAATATATTAAAATATTTTAATTAATATTTTAAAATGGTAACATGTATGAATCTGCAAAAGGTTTCAGATTGTTTTTGGCTGGAATATAATTAGCACTTAGTCAGCTGGTGATACACACTGGTAAAGTAGCTTATGTTTTACCTTCCATTTGCACGTATCTCCTTCTATTCTATTCTCCCCCCCAAAAAACAACCCCTGTGAATTAGGGAACACTGGTGTTATCATCTCTAGTTTGGCGAAGAGCTCGAATCCCAAACACCTTCTAGTTGTGTGACTTTGGTTGCATTATTGGTCACTCTGTCACTCAACATATTCCTCTTTAAAATGGGAAAGAAACTTGAACCATATCTTTGGGTTATTGTGAGAACTAAATGAGCTTTTGCTTTTCCCACCACAGGGCACATAGTAAACACTCAATAAATGTTAACTATTACAGTGCCTCTCAGCAGAAAAACGTGACTAAATGATGTGTAGTTAGCATAAAATGACAATCCTGAGCACAGCAAGTTCATGAAGAAAACGGTGCTATTTGAGCTGAATGGCTGTTTTCTGAGTATTTCTACTGTTATGTCTCTCCCTCGTCCATTCATTTTGGGTCCACTGGGACCTATTTGCAATCACAAAGTATTATTTGATTTAATTTTTTAATTGTGAAGCAAAAATTTAGAATTCCAAATTTTCAGGCAATTTGCTAATTTTTTTTTCTAGTGAATAAGAAAAATGCCTCCTATTAGTCAGTTTCGCCAGTTGTGTCACTGGGTGCAACTCCACAGGTTCACCGTTGTCCTGTGTCAACCACACACCTTTTTTTTCCTGTGACAGATCCTTTTCTGCTTAACCCAGCCTTTTAGTACAGATGCCTCACACACAGTCGCTCTTCCTTTTCGGCGATAAGCATGTCCCTACTTCTTTTCTTCTCCTTGAGCTTAAATCTCTGATGTTCCAGCCCTGTGATATTTCCGTCCCTCTTTGCACTTTCGGATGTGAGCTCCTGATTCTAATTTGTCGTCAACTGAAATGTCATGGAATAGTGAACAGCTACTCTTGTGCAGTGCAGCATTAGTGGTTTCTTAAAACCAAACCTTCACATCTAAATTCTGTTTTTTTACAAAGAGGGTTAGGAACACATAATTTTATTATTAAAAACAACACAAAGCAAAACCTTTTTTCCCCAGGTCACATTGCTAGTATGGTGATGCTTTTTGTCACAACCAAGTCTTTTGACCCCAAATCTGTGCTGTTTCCTCCCGACTCCAATGCCTCCCTTGAGCAGTACCGTGCAAGTCCCACAAGGGCATTTGTTCATGTCCCCAGTGTGATAGATTGATTCCCGTAATAAAAGAAGCACCTTTTCTTCAGACTAGCAGAATTACAAAATTTAAAAGTGGAAAGTGTCTCTAGAAGTCCTACTCTGAAATGTCAACCCAGTGATTTTCCTGTTAACATGCTTCTCCCTCATTGTTTATTGACTCTGGGCTTCCCATGCATTGTATTGTTGTAACGCCTTTGCAAGGCGGGGCCCGTTCTTCCCTGTAAAGCCAACCTGTGTGCCCAAGGTCCCCCAACAGGTAGGTAGCAGAGCTCCCTTCACATGCCTGCAAGGCTGACTTCAGTACCCGAGCTTTGCTTAGTGCCACTGTGCCTCTCTGAAACACTACCACCAAAATAGAACGCTGGGCTGTGACGCCATTTGCCCACTTACTGATCTGCATTCCACCCTCAGGCACGTCCCTACTTATTTTCGTTCTTTATGCACATAGATGAAATATCTATCTGTAGGGAAAAAAATTGCAGAAAACATCGTTGCCTTATTTTACAAAATTATAACAGATCAAAAGGGAAAAATTACACAAAGAATCAATGATAACCCTAGGGGAAGGGCTTCAGAGAGAGAAAAATCTAGCTTGTTTTCCTAATTTCTGGTCATTAAATTACTTATCGTTCTGAATTCTCCTGAGTCACGCTTGTAAAGAGGAGAGCTTCTAAGGGAGAAGAAAGGAGGCCAGCGAGGGTGGAAGGAAGAAAGCTGAGACCAGCAGACGGGCTGAGGGAGACAGTCACAGGGAATGGGTACCCTGCCTAGCACGTGCTAGGGGGTGGGGGGCCTCTTCCTGGACATCCGGGGACGCATCTGTTACGGCTGCAGACAGTGTCTTCCCCAGAGGACACTCTGCTCTGTTATTTAAAGACCCAACAGCATTGGCAAAGTGAGTGATAGATTTTACTTACTATCTGTTGTGCAAATTTCCATCCATTGGATGCATTAAGCCTGTAAGTCTTTCATTTTCTAGCACAGGAACAGAGAAACGCCACACACCATGAGGGAGGCGTTCTGTCTGTTGCTTTGCATGGGAGGTATTCAGGCCTCTTCTGCTGCTTTAACTCTGTGCCTTCCACATTAAGCCTAACCCCAGGTCCAAGAGATAGTATCAGGTTTAAGAGCATTAGGTTGCATGAAAATAGGGCACTGCATTTAGACACTCTCCCCAGAGACTGTGGGAGAGGCCATGTGAAATGGCATGCTTAAAGATAGAAGTTAATTGGTGAACTTCAGATAGTTGACCGGAACTGCAGATTAATTATCTGCTGTGCTGGAGATACAGAGCCTATTGCATAGCTGCATATTTTTAGATATCAGGTCAAACGAAAAATAAGTAGAGGAAAGTAGTAAGCTTTTAAAAAAAAAAAATTCTTTTCTGCCCGTGGACTGAGGTAGGTGCTCCGGTCGGCAAAGAGGTAAAAAGATAAGGCTTCTTATTTCTCACATTCACAAAGATCAGTTTCCAGTCCTTTTCTGAGTAGGAAAGGGAAGAGCCTTCAATTAAATTCACCTTTCTTACACAGTCTTATATTTTAAAATGTATTGATACTCAAAAATCTTTCATTTCCCATCTCATAAAGGTAGATGGTTTTACTTTCTTAAAATTACCTTACAATAATCGTATTAAAACTACATAAAACAATCATAGGGCCTATTTTATTCACTAGATGACAAGAAAAATAATAACTTAGAAACTTTTATCAGATTCCTATCATATCAACTTTATTAGGAAATTATTTATGTACAAAAACTGAATCTGTTGAAAGTGTGTGATTCCAAAGTTGTGACAGTTATCTACACCCGGGAAGCCACCACGACTCAGATTCAGCACATTCCTGTCACCCCTGCAAGACTCCTCCTGCCCTCCACAGCCCGTCCCTCCCTCCACCTGCTGCCACAGCACCCTCTCACCTGTTTTCCCTTCATTTTTTGTTTGTTTGGAGCCAGAAATTCGTTTCCACTTCTGGGGAAGAGTGAAAGTTGGCTGCAGGGATGTAAAGAACTTTTAGAGTTACATCGAAAGAACTTGCAGTCTCTATGTTGTGCACAAGTATGTACTAATTTATAAAAGGTTAGGGACGAGCTCCAAATATGTTGCCTTTTTCATATTCCTGCTGCCAGGTGGTGTCAGTTGGGGTTGCAGGCAAGCTGTAGCTCTGAGCATTTGAGAAAAGGCTGCAGTGGGGAGATGGGGCACATGCTCCCTCTTCTCTCAGGCACACTGGATGTGACTAATTGCTTGTTGGCAGTTAATGTAAATCTGACACCTAGAAGTCATTATGGTGTGTGAGCATGAGTAAAGCATGGTGTGAGTGTCAGGGTGCAGAGAACACTGGGGGAGGGGCGGGTGGTTTCCACCTGTATGATGTCAGACCAAGGGTTCAGCTTCCTTGTTTCTTCTCTTCACCTGTGAGGTGAGATGTGCATAGGACTGAATCTTCTCTAAAGCCCTTTCCCAGGCCTACAAATTCATGTTCAACTGTAAAGATCTTTAAAACACCAGTGACAGTGGGTTGCTTTAAGTCAGGGTAAGCAAATTGGAATGAAAACTAAGAAGTGAAAATTTGTAGAAGAAATACTTGATGACTCAATCTCTCTTGCAGAAACGATCCATTAACCTGGGCTGTTGGGCACAATCATTAGTTCAATTGCCTTTCCTGGCTCTTTTTAACCTTTATTTTAATGGTCTGTTGCTATGATCTGACTTTGAGAATTAGGAGGCAAATGCATAAAAAGTAAACAACATTAATGTCTCTATCTTGCTGAAAAATACTATTTTCCTCAAGGAATTATTAGGTTCACTTTTTTTAAAAAAAAAGATTGCAATATTGTAACTCAGCTGCTGAACCACTTTTATTTAAAAAGGTTTTGAAACCAATTAATACAAAAAATTAAAATTTTCTCAGACTTATTTTAGAAACTAGAAGGAAAACAGAAAATGATTTTTTTCTTTTTTTTTGAGACAAAGTCTCACTCTGTTGCCCTGGGCTAGAGTGCCGTGGCGTCATCATTGCTCACTGCAACCTCCACTCCTGGGCTCAAGCAATCCTCCTGTCCAGCCTCCCGAGTAGCTGGGACTACAGGCACAAGCTACCATGCCTGGGTAATTTTTCTATTTTTAGTAGAGACAGGGTCTTGAACTCCTGAGCTCAAGCAATCCTTCCCCCTCAGCCTCCTAGAGTACGAGGATTACAGGCATGAGCCACCATGCACAGCCAACAGAAAATGATTTGAGTCCTTTCAGAGTATCCTATTCCAAACAGGTTACTCATTTAGGCAGTTGTAATACCATCTCATGTTGGGTTATACCTGAGGTTACAACTGAGATTATAATACCTGCCTTATTTTAACAAGAAAAAATATCAGGGGAGGGGAAAGTCAAACCTCAAAAACACTTTTCTGGTTTTTCAAAGATAATTTTATGTTTTCTTCCCATTTTTACACAGTTTCTAACTTTGGAGACATGAATCTTAGAAACATTCAACTCTCAGCTACTTGGGGCCTTCTGAGCCAGTCTGCGGATGACATCGCTTTCTTCTCTATTATTACCCACAGGTACCTCAAGTGAAAACTCAAATGAGTCCACTTTACATCTCATTATTAGTCTGATAAAATATCTGATGGAAGAAAACTGAAATTTTTTAATGAGAATGAAATGTGTGTATTTGGGGCAGCAACTTTAATGGAACCAAACAAAGCCATATGAGTTTTTCAGAGCCCTAGTGTGAACTAAACTAAGTGATGTAATTTTTAAAATTTAATCCATTCAACAAGCCAAAGACTTGTTGAATATGTAAGACTTGTTGAATTTAAAAAAACTTGTTGAGAAAATATATTTTAACTGCAAACAAACTTGAATATTTTCTATCCACAATTTAGAACATGAAAATAATTTCTGAACCTGAACCAAACTGAAAATTATTTGATTTATATTTTAGCTCTATAAATCTATAGATTTTTATTTGTTTATCATCTTATTTATTTATTTTGTTTTGTTTTTTAGAGATGGAGTCTCACTCTCTTGCCCAGGTAAGAGCTTCCTACCTCAGTCTCCCAAGTAGCTGAGACTACAAGTGCTCAGCTAATTTTTTTTGTAGAGATAGGGTCTTGCTATGTTGCCCAGGCTGGTCTCAAACTCCTGGCCTCAAATGATCCTCCCACCTCAGCCTCCCAAAGTGCTGGGATTACAGGCATGAGCCATCTCATGCCCAACTCATCATTTATTTAAAAGTTATCACAGATATATGATCCTCATATATCTCATCCTTCAAAGCTTATCCTCCAAAGCTCATCCTCCAAAACTAATGATGAAGAATTTATTTTTAACAATGGTTCATATTAGTACATACTATGCCCATGCAGCAAGGTTGTATATCATTTCAGTAACTCACACAGGTATATATATGTATGTACTTATGTATATACATATATATGTATTATATCTTATAGATATATGTTTTATAATTATGTAATATTGTTGCCTTATAGGTAGATTAAAAACTATCTTCCCTGCAAAGGCATTTTAAACCATAATTTTTTTTTAGCAGTACTTTTTGGTAAGCAGAACCAAAAACTCCCAGGGCTGTGGAGTACAGTCTACATTTTTAAGTAAGTTCTTATTTGTCCTTTCCTTCATGTTATCATTTTAGATCAGTTCAATTTCTTCCAAATCCTGAGTTTATAGGCTTCTGCTAATTGGCATAGCTGGGCATGCTATCTATGGAAAAGATTAATTGAAGTGAGCTGGAACATACCGGAAGAGGGGTCAGCCACTTTGGTTGGTCTATTACCCATGGGACAAGAGAGGGCACTATCTCAGGTGTCAGTTCCCTTTAACTGACACCCCTTACCTTTGCGATTTGCTGGAGACAGACAATGGGGTGAGCCAGCATCAGCTGGGCTGTCCCAAGTCAGACAAGCACAGGCACCAACAATGCCTTCGTTCACCACTTCCAGACGCTAAGTAGGGGTAAAGGCACACCAAAGGGCAAGAGAGACCGTAGCTATCAAGACAGATAGCTTGACCGTAGCTATCAAGACAGACAGGCTCAAGTGTCATGCTGAAGCCAAAAACTTGTACCTGGCACAACTGTAGGAGTCAGGTTGGATTACCCATGTAGGCTGGGCATCTGTCCCCTGCAGAGATGCCACTGACCTGACGGGAGTCCCTAAGGGCCTTGTGGGCTATTAGGTTGTATACATAATCTCTGCCCACTGTGGCTGATCAGTTCTCCAGTCCATTGCCTATGGGTGATGCCATATTCTAAGAAATATTTAAAATGTCAAGGAAGAAGAGAGGGAGTTAATTAGAAAACCAGCAGATTTCTCCTGAAACAATCACATTTTCTGAGCAATGTGCCTGGGTAAATAGGATTTAGCTTCCTAGAATGTATGCTCAATTCACGATGAAAAAATATAATCAGATTTTTCTTAGCACTAATAATCATTTGTCTTTACTGAGTGCCTACGTTAAATTGTGAACTCCATGAATTTTTGTGATTGTGTGTGTGTGTGTATATGTGTGTGATTTTTGTCTCTTTGGTCCATTGCTGTATCCCAAGTGCCGAGAACAGCACCTGGCCCATAGTTAACAATAAATACTGCTTGAATGAATGTTTCTTTCAGGCACTGTCACAGACTCTAATACTTTACATACATTATTTCACTTAAATCTCAACAACTCAAATAACACATGCTGTCCACCCCCCATTTACAGATGAAAAAGCTAGTCACAGAGAAGTTAAATAATTTTCCCTAGATCACACATCCAGAAGTGACACAGAATTTAAACCCTAGTTATTTGTTTATACAGTATGGATTCTTAATCATATGTATATTGACTCATTATTTTAGAGAGTCATTATTTTATACTTATTGTACACTAAAACATAACCAACCTTACTCTGTTCCAAATATTTCATGGCCAAACTCCTGGTTTGGCCTGCTGCTAGAACATTTATTGTAATTATTCTGACACTTTGCAAATATTGTCTTTAAGATTTGCAGTTCTTCCCCCAAAGCACAGGCAACCAAAGCAAAATTGGACAAATGGGATCACATCAAGCTAAAAAGCTTCTGCCCAGAAATGGAAACAATCAACAAGGTGAAGGGACAACCCACAGAATGGGAGACAAACTACCAGTCTGAGAAGGGATTAATATATAAGGAGCTCCAACAACTCAATAGCAAAAAATCAAATAATCCAGTTAAAAAATGGGCAAAGGATCTGAAGAGACACTTCTTCAAAGAAGACATGGAAATGGCCAACAGGTATATGAAAAAATGCTCATCATCATTAGTCATCAGAGAAATGCAAATCAAAACTGTAATGATGTTCATCTCACCCCAATTAAAATGGCTTTTATCAAAAAGACAGGCAATAATGAATGTTGGTGAGGATGTGGAGGAAGGGGACTGCTCATATACTGTTGGCAGGAACATAAATTAGTGCAACCACTATGGGGAATAGTATGGAGGTTCCTCAAAAAACTAAAATTAGAGCTACCATACGACCTAGCAATCCCATTGCTGGGTATATAACTGAAGGATGGGAATTCAGTATATAGAAAAGGGATCTGCACTCCCATGTTTATTGCAACACTATTCACAATAGCCAAGATTTGGAATTAACCTAAATGTCCATAAATGGATGAATGGATAAAGAAATCGTGGTACGTATATACAATGGAATATTATATAGTCACAAAAAGAATGAAATCCTGCCATTTGCAACAATATGGATGGAACCAGAGAACATTATGTTAAGTGAAATAAGCTTTGCACAGAAAGACAAATCTCACATGTTCTCACTCATATGTGGGAGGTAAATATTGAAAACAGTTGATCTCATGGAGACAGAGAGTAGAATGATGGTTACCAGAGCCTCAGAAGGGTAGCAGGGAGGGGGAATAAAGTGTGGATGGTTAATGGGTGCAAAAATATAGTTAGACAGAATGAACAATATTTGACAGCACAACAAAGTGACTATAATCAATTATAAGGTAGGGTATACTTTAAAATACCAAAAAGAGTAGACCTGGAATGTTCCTAACAAAGAAACGTTAAATGCCCGAGGTGATGGATACCTCAATTACCCTGATTTTATTAATTCACATTGTATGCCTGTATCAAAACATCACATGTACTCTATAAAGATATATTAATGTAACTATTATATACCCATAATAATTAAAAATAAAAAAAATTAAAAAGATTTACTGTTCTCTGTTTGTCCCTTTTAGCTTTCTGCATCTGAATCTTCCAGAAAAATTTGAGTTGATCCATCTGAAAATGTTAGCCTTTTTAAATGCAACTAGCCTTAAATGCAACTAGCAATAGACTTCAAGATATGGCCATATTTTCCACACTGTGGGCAGCTCTTACTCTCACCTGGGTTACCAATTTGCGCCAATGGAGGATGTGTTGCTTTCCTTCCAGTGCTTTTGAATGAGTTTGGCTCTGAAGATAGATGCTGTATTGAAACTTCTGGAGAAACAAGTTTCTTCTGTTGGTGCTCACAGGAGGACTGTGTGGCCAGGTCCTCATGGTTTACCTGCCCTACTCCTTTACAACTACTAAGCCTAAACCTGACCCTGACGTATTCACTCAAAGAAAGGGAGAATAGCCCAGCCCCTGTGACTGCTCCGTCCTGAGCCAGTGATGGCTGAAGATAGCTTTTGTAACATGGGCACTTGAATTAGAGGCTGGACTGAGATGGTATGGGCAGCAGAGCGGTTATAAAACAAGGTGATTACTTTCAGCTATGATAGGATTGGGCCATGTGAGCTGCAGGTGATAAACTCTGTAACCCATGAATGTGTCTCTGCTTTATCCATTTTCCATATGAGGGTTTGCTTAGTTTTTTAATTTTTTCCTAGAGGGTTACCTTCACATTAAGATTGTCTTTTTTAAAGTTTTATAACTGTCTCATTTGCAGTAAACTTCCTTTATGTTCTGGGAATGAGGCATGGACTTGGAGCTAAATAATCCAGAATAATATTAAAAGTAAGGATTATAATCTACCTCCAGGGCTTTTTGAATAATAGTCAGATATAGACAAAGAAAAATGGGTTATTTTCACCAAAAAATTCATGCAACATTGGAGACAATATGAACTGGGCAGAAACACCAGCAATAACTATTTGTATTTTGGACATGTTCAATGCATAGAAATTAGAGACAAGAAATGTATTACAATTTAACAGTCTATAACCACTAAAGTATTCAGTCTAAAAGTTGGCCTGAACTACTCTCCTCTATCTTTTTAGCCCCAACTGCCAAAAAATCTAGGAGGGTAATTTAGAAAGTTCAATCAGAGAAAGGCTAGAGTTGATTCAAGACCTTATGAAATAAATTTTCCAGAATACAGAGACAAAGAAACACTTGCATGCTCTAAGCAACATGTAATTGTGTATCGCAAAGAATATGAACTCTTGCCATCTTGAGTAGGAAAATATTAGGTGTGTTTGGGGCTCATGAACAGTTTTCTGAAGAGTGGTTCATAACTTCATCGAATGTACATCAATAGTTATAATTTAAAGTGTTTATGTTTAATATAAACCATTGTGCTAGCAGAGGGTTGAATCTTTCACACTGTGACAACATCTTCCTGCTAGTCCTTTAGCCAGGATGTCTGAATGTGATGTTTAGACCTCAGCAGGGCTTCCAACTTCTAGTGTGCGAGTTGGATGTGGATCTGGTTGCGTTAGCTACATACACTGTAGGAGTAACACAATCTCAAATGAGGTGACATAAATAAATTTCTCAAAGCACAGAAGGAATGTATTTAATAGTAGTCTGCTATTGCCCTAAAAAATATATTTCCCTCATCTGGTGAGTGGGTCACTGTCGGAGACACCCCCAAGCCTCATCCTGACTCCCTCTGGACAAAGTGCACAGGAGTTGAGAATGGGAATCATTGTCTTCTCCCAGTGGTGCCCACGCACTGCCAGGTCCTAGCCATGTGGCCCGTCATCTGCTAGATTCTTCCAGAGCATCTTTTTTTTGGTTATGCTCATTACTTACTTCAGGTTGATACATTTTATTTTATTTATATGACATGTCGTTCCTACTTCCCAAAGGGCTTTGAAGATGCAAACCTTTGCATAAGCAGTAGTTTCACTGGGCTTTAAGACAGGGCCAGAGCAGGATCATAGCCACTCTGGAACTACAGGTCTCTATGAAAATCTATTGTGAGTCATGAACCCTTGTCACAGAAAAATGTCCCTTTGCCTCAGGTAGACCATATAATTTTTTAGGGTGTGTTCCCAGATCTTCACAGCCCATCAAAGCATCCATGGATCCTTTAGAGCAGAGGTTCTCAGCCTTGGCACTGTTGATATTTGAGGCTGGAAAAATCTTTACTGTGAGTCTGTCCTGTGCATTGTAGAACATGTAGCTGTATCCCTGGCCTGTCCCCAGTAGATGCCAGTAGCAATGTCCCTGCTAATTTGTGACAATCAGGAGACTCTTCAGACATGGTGACATTGCCCTTCTCCAGTTGAGAACCCCTGAGCTAGAGAACCACAATGGAACTTTATGAAATCATTTCCCTAAGTGGAAGGAAGTCCTCTTGTGCCCTTGACATGACCAGACTGTCTAGGTGCACAAGCAGAAGAGGAGTCCACATTTGTGTGACATTTACACATTCATGTCCTTGCTTTAGCTTCCCACCAACCCAGTGAAGTAAGTGGCCACAAATGTAGTAAGTGTCGAGGTCCACTTCTGTAGCTACAACAAAATACGTGAGACAGGGTAGTTTAAAAAGAAGAGAAATTTATTGCTCACAGTTCTGGAGGCTGGGAGGTCCAAGATCAAGGTGCTGGCAGGTTCAGTTCAGAGTCTGGTGAAGGCCTTCTTGCTGCATCCTCACATGGCAGAGGGATGAACACTGTGCCTCACATGGGGGAAGGCAGAGGACATAAAGGGACTAAGTTAGCTCCCTCTCACCCTTTTATAAGGCACTAATCCATTCACAACAGTGGGGCCCTCCTGACTTAATCACATTACCAAAAGCTCCCCATCTTAGAACCACCACAATGGGAATTAAGTTTCAACATGAATTTTGGAGATGACATGCATTCAAGCCACAAAGAGCAGCAAACCCAGGTTTACAGCCCAGTCTTCTGCTCCAAATCCCATGTGCTTTCCAGGATGTGTGACAAGGTGATTGGACTATACCTCGAAGAGCTGAGTTCTATTTAGGATTCTGGTCCTCACCCAGCCACATGAGCACAGACATTGTCTGTGGCTCAGCTATGTGTTGCTCAGCTGTGTGGCAGAAAGGACACCTCTGCCTGGTTCACAGGAATGTTACAGGAACAGATGAGAGACCGCTGAGTGACAGCACTTCAGAGACTACCAAAGCCAGTTCAAATGTAAGGTGTTATTAAATTGGAAAGTAACCATTAGCCTATAAAAATTACATGGACATCAGCACTCTAAAATCATCTTTATGAATAGAATCTTGAGAAATTATTGTACTTGTAGAATATTAAAAACTGAAATGGCCCATAGATCAGCTGTCACACTTGACATTCATTTCCTCTGTGTAGTCGAGGAGAGTGGCCCATCCAAGATCAGCTGTAAGTGTTCTGGAAAGAAGTCACTCTATGAAGAAATAAAGTGAGCTAACAATAGCTGATTATTATTACGTTTTGTCCATTCCAAAGGCTTCATTGTACTTTCAGCACAACAATTGATGCTATTTGAATATTACAAAAATACCCTTCCTTGAATCTATAAATAATTACATGTGAGTTACATCTTGCTCGTGCTTGAAAACAAATAGCCCACGTGCCTCTGACTAATGGGTTTGCACGCAGGTGAGCTGGTAGTAACGGGTTTTGCCTCATAAGACTGCTTTTTCCCGAGCATGCCAATGACAATCACACCGTTACGAAGGTACTTGGTTATTTCTTGCAGAATCCTTGGGCAGGAGTTAGATGCGGTCACGTCGCTGTTAGTTTCTGGGGTGCAGTGGCAGGAATGCCATCAGTCACCATCCGGCCATCAGATGTTGCCTTCTGGTTCCTGTCCTAAGGATGTGGCCTCTCCAGGATTGTTCTTATTCGATTGCTGTTTGGAGCACACAGGACTGAAAAATTATGGTCAGCCCTATAGTCGCTTGCTTGGCTGATTTTTCACTAATTACGTCTTAGTTATATTGTTTTAGGACAGATAAAGGAAAATGTTCAGGGGTTTTATGAAGAATGGTCAGGAATCTTGACGAAAGTGAGGGCTACTCGGCCCGGGCACCCCAGCGGAGGCCAGCACGCCTATGCTGTCCCCAAATCAGTCAGACAGCACCACGCCTGAAATCGAATTGGAGAAAAAGATGCAGCCTTTTGTGGGAGGAGGAAACAGCAGGTGAGCTGCTGAATGACCAGAGTGACAGTCTGCCTGCTTGGCCTGGCGATGGCCACAAAACTTACACAAATTACAGCAAAATAACCCTGGGTGAGACTAGATTCTGACGTGTATTGAAATGCTGATGAAGAAAGACCCAGAAGGAACCAAGGAGAGCATTGTGCAGCCAAAGTGGATTGGGCTGTTATTTAAGACTTAATGACCTGGACTTTGACACCAGCACTTCTATCAGATTAGTGCAAGCAGGCTGTCACAGCGGGGCCAGAAGGAAGGCTGGGGTGCGGGTGGGGTGGGGGGGGTGTGGAGGTGGGGTCTCCTCTGACGGGAACTATAGTCTCACCGGCATTCGTCCTGAATGGCCTGCGCTGGCAGAAAGTGGGGACTGGGGAAGTTGGGGAAGAACACATGGGACTAGAAGGAGGAAAAAATCTTCATCTCTCTGGAGCCGGGAGTGTGTTGATGCTTGGGTGAGGCGCAGATGCTTGGCCACTGGGGGAGGTGAGGTAGGTGAGGGCCACCCCAGCCAGCCTGCTAACACAGTGCAGCCTGTAGAAGCAGCAGAAAGGAACTGAACGTCCACCTCCTGCCTGCCCTAGACTTCCCACCTGCAGAATGTTGGAGTACAGCAGAGTGTATTATTTGCCCAAATATTTTCTCCCCATAGAAGATACCCCTTCTTCCTGGATCCCAGTGATAAGAGGACACTGAACAAAGCCACAGCAGATTTGTGAGTGAGAAATAAACCTTTGCTATTGTAAGCCATTGAGTCTAGGGTCCAGGTTTGTGCTGCCTTAGAATGACCTGGAAGAAGGAAATGTGTGATGCTCCGCAAAGGCTTTCCAAGCCCCCAGGAGGGACAGCGAAGGACCAGTGGGCAGCGCCTGGAAAAGGCATTCTGGTTACGGACAGGGCGAAGGGGACACAGAGTGGCCTGGGTAGACCTGAAGACCAAAACGCAGTAGGAACACGGAACTTTCAGGAGAAGCAGCTCAGTAGCACTCAGTGGAAAAAACGAACAGATCCAAGTTCCATCGGCCACGGAAGCCGCTGTGTCCGCTAAGGAGTGAGCAGCTGCTCCTGCCACTGCCGCCTGGCTGCTTCTTAGATGACCCCCGGGAGAGGCCGTGAGAAGGGAAAGGAAAACACGCTGAGCTTTTTACCCAAGTGGAGCGAGAAACACTTAGTGACGTCGTTTATGTTCAATCGGCTACAACAAGGTTTCTGCCGCCAGCCGAAGTAAGGAATCAAGGACTAAGTGCGGTTATAAAGTCTCATGTTTACACACTCGACTGTGCGACTATGGAATTCACACCCTCTCACGGGTGCTGCCTCCTGGGGATGACAGGCCCGGCCCCTGCCCCGTGGAGATGCCGGCCGGCCGCCACAGCCAGGGGCCGCCAGCGGACGCAGAACCATGGCGGAGCCTGCGCCGTCCCCGGGAGCCCTCAGGCGGCGCCCCCCCGGGGACCCCTCACGCCGCGCCCCCCCCCCCCGGGGACCCC